>JAIUND010000904.1:0-48049 GCA_034699125.1 Gisinianus flammeolus | reverse complement strand
TTACATATTTTTCCTGCCCCAGGATTGGCCACACGGATTTTTTGAAGTTTTTCACGCAGCGAAGTGAATATACCCCTGAAGGGGTAAACAGTAAACACGTTTTTCTGTTCCCGAGTGAAAATTTATCTGGAAAGCGAAGAAATTCGAGTTTATAAACACTCGCTTGCTTCTACACGTACGTAGGGACTCCTAGTATGTATGTATGTATCGGGGACTCCTGCCACTGCTGCTGGAGGATGAAAAGGGGCTCTAATTTATAACTACGTGAAGAAGGAGTGCGAGTGAGAGTCAGGAGTTGATTGCAAGTTAAAACCCTCAAGGCTGGATCATAAACTCGGGATGAACAAACAAATATTAGCCATTCCATACCACATCGCCTTTCTCCTTCCCATTTCAATCCATTTCAAATTCATTTCTCTCTCTCTCTCTCTCTCTCTCTCTGTCTCTCTCGCTTTCTTTCTCACACAGAGTGTTTGAGTAGAATAAAAGTTGGAGCATCTCCTTTTTTTTCCTACAGAGAGAAAGAAAGAAAGGAGGAAAAGATTTGAGGAGGTTTCAGTGGAGTTGAGTCCACTTCTCAACATAATTGCAAATTACGAGCACTCATGGAAATTGAAATGAATGCAAGTCCGTTAATTTTGGAGATTCTTCCCATCAACTTGTAATTAATTGTCAGTTGTGCTCAAAACTCGCATACTTTTCCCTCCATCTCCAATCTTAAAAAACAGCAGTCTTAAGAATCTCTCTTAATTGAAGAGAGAAAAGTTTCATATCTAATGGGGATTCACGGTAACAATGTCCCCTCCGGTATCCAATTCATCCTCAAGAGTGAGTCCAAAGTTTCTGTCTCATCTCATGAGACAGAAAAACAACAAGAAAAAATTTGCGTTCAAATTCTCTCTCTCGTCCCCTCTCTCTCTTTATCTCTTTCTCTCTTTCTCTCTTTCTCTCACTGTCTTTCATTATTTTCCTAAAAATAGAAATAAAGTGTAAAAAAAGATGGAATTCTCATTGTCAAATTCACTTAATTTCAAACTGATTTAATTCACATTCCCACACGCTTGATTTTTGATTGTACTGTGAAAGTTTGTCATTTGTCGTTTGCCGAATGGGATTTATTTCGGGATATAATGGAATTTGTTTTTAGAAAAGTACAAAAGAACCAGACAAAACTATGCAGAAAATGCGATTCTTCTCAATCAATTTTCCTTTCACTTCCTCCATTCGTTTTTCAACTCACTTTTTCTAATTTTGATTTTCAAATTCCTCTAATAAATTCCTTGGTTTTAATTGATGATTATGTCTGAACCGTACATATATCTGTCAATGGACATACCTGGTTGATTTTTATTATTGAATGACTGTGAAAGGAAATGCTTAGCAATTACTTTTCTACGCAAGTGGTGGAAAATCCCGTTTGTAAATGACGTTTGGAGGGAATGACTCCAATCATCAATTTCCCACTATTTCATCATGTTCTGATGTGGAATACAAAAGAAAAGGGAAAAATGGGATATTTGATTGGGGAAATACAGAGGAAGAATGGGATGAAAAGTGTGGCCCTCAGCCTTAACTCTTCTTCAACTCATTTTCAATGAACTCAAAGGAAAGTTCAGATTTTTACGGACATGCATGACTTTTCCTCCATTTACTCAACTCACTCACTCACTCGTCCCAAGTTCCTCGTTCATAAATCGTACAAAGTTTTCCTATCCCGAGCCTCACGTATGCAGCTGTCAAAAAAAGAGTTCACAATCAGTATTTTTATGGTCAATAAAAAATTCGGATAAAACAGAAATTCGGCGGGGAGCGACGCAGGTGTGATTCATCTTATCATGATTTTCCCCCTCTTTTTTTCCTTCATAATATTCTTCACTTTCTCTCTCGCTCCTTTCTTCTCCGCCCAACGTCCAACATTTACATAATAATATTATTAATACAGAATTCAGCCAAATGCAACCTCCAGAGACTCTTCTCCTCTTTCTCTCTGTGGATAATCCCAAGTTCAAAGGAAAACAAAAGAAAAAAATCCGTCCATCTGTTTTTTTTATCCTGCTGATATACTTATTAGCATGAAATATGCACTGGGAAACTATAAAAACTTTGTTCAAACTCCCATTTTATGGAGGAACTCAAGGAAAAGTAATAAGAAAAGTAACGGAGAGGAAGAGAAAGAGAAAGAGGAAGAGAAAAAGAAAGAGAGAGGAAGCCGGCGGATTCCTTTCACCATCTCATCCGCATCTTATTACAAAGTCAAGCTTCTTTACTGGACGAAAACTCATAAACCATCATAATAAAGCCAAATTGAATAACGGGAATCAACTTTCACCATTTCAATGCAAACAGAGAGAAAGAGAGAGAGAGAGAGAGAGAGAGAGAGAGAGAGAGAGAGAAGACAAGTTAATCGTGAATAAAGGTGATAAAGATGCACAAAAAAAATCATTTGATAAACGAGATGATACAAGACAAACAAACAAGAAGTGTTTGTGCACATTTGGATTTTGGATGGGAGTGCCCGTCCGTCCAGCCTTCAACTCGTCGACTTCTTGAATTTCAAAAGACGCAAAAGGATGAGAATTCATGAATTCATGAGGAAGGTTGAAATTGAATAGCGTGAACATTATTCAATTCAATGATGGGACATCACAACCAACAGGGATACCTGACTTGGCAAAGGAATCAAATTTTAATTTATTTTTTATTGTATGTAAAAGTGTCCTGGAATCATATTCGATGCTGGTCGATCCATGTTCTCTCTCCATTTTCCCAATACTGCTTCAGAAATATTGCTGACTCGCGCTTGCATAAGGGACAAATCCCTCTCTCCATTCCATTCCATTCAATATATTATAGACTGCAATTGCAATCAAACCCGCACAAACTCCAACTCCAACTCCCATTCCAATATCCACAAGATTTACCCATGCGGAGTGAGAGAGAAAGACAATTTACAGTACAATCCACACTTTTCCATATGCAATAGCATATGGAACCAATATAAAACTATACAATAGAAAAATAGAGAATTCCTTCATCCTTCCTCCTGGTCATAAAGAAAGAAGAGAAGAGAAGTAAAGAGAGAAGAAGAGAAGAGAAGAGAAGAGAGAAGAGTGGGGGAATGTTCTATGAGGGGCGATGAAAATGAAAGCAATAGTAAATCCCATTACGATCTCATGGAACATGAAACATATGTTTGTACGTGGCCATGCTCTGGATAGCTGGATAACTGTGCAACGTGGAAAAAGCTCGTTCCTCTCTCTCTCTCTTTCTCTCTCTCTCTTTCTCTCTCTCTCTCTCACTCGCTTTCCTTTCTCCACCTGTGGAGTTTCTTTCCCCCATTTACATTGGCACACTCACTCAAAGTCATCGTACCGAGTACAGAGAAGAGACTACGGACTACACGGCTAGATCATTACAGCCCAACTACTCTCCACCTCCGCCCATATTTCTTTATACAGTTTACATCTTCTGTTTACAATACACGACAACACCATAGATATCCGTACATGCATTATTAATATCGTATGTAGGTGTCTATTACTGCTTATCATAAAAATATATGTATAGAGATTTCATTGTTCCATCCATGTGTTGTTATGTTTATATATAGATATATATATATATGTGTGTGTGTGTGTGTGTGTGTGTGTGTGTGTGTGTGTGTGTGCGTGCAGAACGGCCCACGGCTCCCCCCAAAAACAGAAAAGTCTTCTCTCACTTTATTATAAAGTGAAAGGGGAACGAACGAACGAACGAATGTGTGGAAAGTACAATAACGTTCATATGATTTTCTTCGGATGGTGTGTGTATGAAGACATGGAAGGTCTTTAGAAATGAGTAGTGGGGAAAGGGAAAAGGGAAATGAAGAGAGTGAAAGTACATACGATGAGGATATTGAGTAGTCGACAAGGCGTGCCGAGAAGAGTCGGAGCAGCCGCTACCTAATACATCCCCCACCAATCTATTTTACACTTTCACTTTCTCTATTATGAAAAGAAAGCCAACGAAAAGCAGCTGAATCTTCCCTGTGTGTGATTTCAAGTTGGGCAATGAGCTCAAGGAAATTCCCCCCCCCCCCAAAGGAGGAAAGAAAAAAGATAGATACCATAAATGAATGCTGCCGTGAATCATAAAGATTTATTATGAATACTCTTCTTTTTTTTTCATTTCCTTTTGAATTGGTGGAGGGGGAAAATGACGGGACTCGTGAAGCATTTCACTTCAAATACAAATACAAAATGTGATATAAGTAGATCCAGTTCATGTGAGATATCCAAGAAAAAAAATGAATGATGGTTTCAACCTTCGATTGTCGGGAAGGAATTGCTCGCGTTGATTCAACTTTCAACTTTCAACGAGACGATTCAAGGATGCGACCGTACAAAATCTCATTCTAATTATTTCTCCAACTAACTCTAATTCAGTTTTGATTTGATTCCCTTTCCGTCCTCCCAGTTTCAGTCTACACTCAAACCGAAATTGAAACGAGACACAAAGTTTGGGAACTGTATATAATTATAACTTTGAAAGGAAATGGAAGGAAATCTACCTCGTTTACGCAAGAACTCAGCATTTCCTCAAGGACTTTTCCAAATGAATGGCTCAATAAAACTGATTAGGTAGATGTGGAAATAATTTGATTTGAAATTTGAAATACATGGAAACAGATAATCAGATTTCTTCCTTCTCGTATTTAATAGAAGAATTGTGTTCCCCCCATTTGATTGCGTGCTGTGCAACACAAATTTAAATTTAAAGTTTACTGACTTTTACGCTGTGCTGTGGCAACTTGAAACTGTCTCAAGTTGTTCAAACTGAGAGAGATAAAATTATAAAATGAATCGAGAAAAAAAATAGATTTGGAAACTCAAATCCTCATATCTATCTGTATTTTCTTGAGAGAAGAGTTCTAGTTGTAGAAAAAAAAAAGAGTAGGGAGGGAAGATTCAAACATCAATAAAGGGAAGGAGGAAGTGGAAGAGGAGGAAGAGGAAGAAGAGGAAGAGAGGGGAAACAGAGTGTTGGATTATCTACAGACTACAGGCATGACGGTGTACAGTGTAAATACAAATGGGACAGATTGTAAATAGAGATAGCGAAAAAAAATTCAACAACAAGTTTACAGCAAGAGAGGCAGTTCCAACTTTTTCCCCACATAATGTTCAGCCAGAGGAAAAGCAAACTGAAATGTGAAGAAGAAGAAGAAGGAAAACCACAAGACAGAAAAAAGAATGTCGCTTGAAATGAGAAGGCAAAAGGAGAAGATTGATTGTGAAATGGACTTGCGTCGGTTGACTCTTCTTCTGCTGCTGCTGCTGGGAAATCTCACAATGAAGACAAAACGCACAAAAGTGCAATTTATGACATTCGTTTCTGAAAACAAATCGTCATTTTAATTGCGATGCAAGATGGAAATGAAATTGACAAAAGTACATAATCATATAAATTACATGTGCGGATCATTGTGATGCACCCTCACGACGTTGAATTTAACGAAAAACAAGACAAGAGAATTTGCAACTACCATAAATAAATAATATTGAATTAAGCAATTTTTCCTGGGAGTGATTTCACAGTTTCACACACATCAAACTTTTAGGGGAGATGAAGAGGAAATTTATGGAAATCTATGGACATCGAAGAAGGAATTAAAAAATAAATTCTAAATCGAATTCAACAAAATTTCATTTCCAGTTTCCAACAAAATTGGAAAGCTCTGTCATTGTTTTCCCAAAGGTTTTTCCTTACAGATTGCACATTTGGTGCATTCTCTGCCTCTCTTTTTCTCTCTTTCTCTCTCTCGCTCTCATCAGGGGGGAACTTTACATTGGTGGTTTTGGTTTTGGATTTGCTCTTCACACAATGAAAACAAATCTAATGCAAGTGATGAGGATGTTGTAATGATGAGGATTGGGGATGGTCGAGGAAAGGAACGGAATGGCGTGTGGAGATTTCAGTTTTGCTTGCGTGTTTCTCTCATTGTTTACCATAGTTTCAATGAGGTTGGAAAGAGAAGCTCAAACTGAAACCGTATATAGTTGTTTGTGTTTGTGTGATTTATCTAGCTGCAGCTTGAAAGCTTGAAAGGAGAGCCTGAAAGAAGACGGAATTCATTTTCAACTTTTCTCTCATAGTGCTTTTGTGCTTTGCTTTTCCCGATGGGAAAATTCTATTCCTCATCCCTCAAGTGAGAACTGGAGAATTTGCAAACATTCCAACATCCCAACATCCCATCACATTGCATTGCATTGCAGCAACAGTAAAGTAATCTGTGTATACATTGTACACACAAATACAGAGAGAGAGAGAGAGAGAGATTCGGCCCACTCTGCCTTGCCTTGTTCTTGTTATTCTCGAGCGTCCTAAATGTGTACTTTGAATTTACTATTTAACTTGGTAATTTATTACGCAGTTCCCTTCTCCACACACTGATAATTGGAAACCATGGGAAAGCAGAAACATCTTGAACCTTTAATTTGACTCAATTTATGCCTTCATGACTGACAACGTCAGTTCAATAGACAACAAAACAACAATTTGAGTCTCCTCACATTACTTGAAATTACTCTGCGTTCGTTCCACATTTTATGATGTTGACCTCACATTTCCCCATTTATTTCTTCACACCCCAATTAATTTCCACAATTTTGTCACCCATTAACCCAAATTGTGGGGATTGCGAGGAGAAAACATTCGTCAATTTGGAAATGATAATTCAAGTCGGGGAAAACATATTTAATCTATCCACAGTTTTCTTATTTCTTAAGCATTCTACTTTTCTAAGTTTTATAGATTTACTCGGTCTTACTTGTGTAGGATTTTTATTTGATTTGATTTCCTGGAAAAGTAAAGTCAAGTCAAGTCAGAGACTCTAATTTCGTGTGAAATGACGGAAAGGGAGGAGAGAAGGATGATTTTTCTGGAGAAGCTTTCATTTGCTCGTCTCTCTGAAAAATGGCTCCAAGTCGATGGAAGAAATTCTCCAACTTTGAACTCACTCCGGAAATTGTAGACTTTCTATAAGATAAATTGAGAGCACATCCTATGATTGAGAATTGGGAAAAGAAACCCCAAAAAATCTGTTTGTTGTTTTTTCTTGTTCTTAAATTGCATGAAAAATGAGAATCTTCATCTCCACATGTTGGATACTGAGAATTCTCCAAGGCCTTTAGCTGTGATGAGGAAATCAAGTTGGAATAATGAAATGGGTATAGAATAGAAGCTTGATGGAGATATCCGAATGAGTAAACATTGCCGTCCCTCCATTATACGATATTCCATTCACGTACGATATGTAAGTATGCTTGTAAAGATGTAGGGGATTCTCCATGGCCTGACTCGACTCTCGGATATTTCCAAATGAAATAACCTCACGTGGTTCACCGTAATAAATAATTACTTTCAATTTCAATTTCCTCCATCCCACAACCCAAACGAACGGATATTTGTGAAGTGGCCATGAAGAATTTCGCAAGTCCCAGTCCCGAACATCTGCCCAATATTTACATTTCCTTCTGATACGGTTCAAATTACATTTAAGTACATCATCACGCTTGTGTCCACATCCGCATCCAAATCCAAATCCACATTCACATTCACATCCACATGGGCTCCTCCTCATTATTACTAACACTAACACCAAAATCCATCCTCGGTTTTTGATCTTCACTTAATTGCGTAATTACTCCACATCCGTTTTAAATTAAAACGGAGATCTATAATATTTAATTTACTCATTCATTTCATAATCAATGATCATGATTCCCTCGTGGATGAATATTAATTAATTACCAATTTCCAATCAACTACAATTAAACTTACACAAAAAAGAACCCAAACGAAACAAATCTTGCTTAATGGAAAATTGCGTCCATCTTTTCAATGTCATGTCATTTCATTCCGTATGAAATCAAATACGATACATTTAAAAAAGGCTCGATCTTTTTCATGAATTAATTTTTGCCCTTTTTCACCTTCACATTGAAATTGAACTCTTGACGACTATAGGAAAACATTTTGTTGCTCGAAAGAGAAGTTGTACAGACATGACAGGGAAAGGGTCACAAGGTCAAGTACAAGATATCACAAGGAAAACGACAGACAACTCATATTTTTTTCTAATGTCAAATATGTAAAGAGCCAAAGAGAAGAAAGTTTATCAAAAATCCTTTAGGGATGGGATGTTTTTATAATCTGAATGCTGTAATCAATAATTACTAATCACTAATTACTTTGCAATCAAAAAGACGATAAAATGTTATTTTAGTGAATGAATTTGTGCTCGACTGTTTGGACTCCATCCGTTCGTTCAGATGAAAAGCATCTGCAATATTATGTTGTCTTTTTTTAGTTTTTGAGCCAGCAGTCACCACACGCTAGAAATCATGGCTAAATAATAATAATAATAAAATGTGCATGAATGAGTATTTGAGGATGAGGAAACAGGAAGAATCCCGTTCATTTGTATACGACTGCGAATGAGAAATGCAGATTTTAATAGAGAGGAGGAAAAAGCAAAAAAGGACAAATTGGAAAATATTTGAATGTGAACAAGTGTAAAAATAGAAAAGATAAATGAAATTCCAGGCGTGGGAGAGAGCGCGAGAATTTTGTCCCAATAAGTTATTTTCTGTCCCTCTACCTCTGATTGTGTGAGATCTCTCAATGTGAGTGCACAAATCACAAATAAATAGGATGTAATGTGTAAGGTAATATAATAATATAATATATACACACGTTGTCATTGTCTTACAACACGAAGAAAGAAATGAAGAGAGTGCAGGATTCCTTCAAAATCCATGAAATGAACATCAAAAGAAATAAATGAACTGGATGAAATGATTTAAAGGGGTTCTAAATTACTCTCATTTCCATTCCCAATCAGACTTCGAATCTACACTATTCTGTAATATCCCCGTCTCAGTCCACGCTTTTCTACTATAAAACCCGAATCTCGTAAGTACAAATTGGAAATTGGAAATTTTGTGTTAATTCATCATAATAAAAAAAACTGGTGTGACCCAATCAAAGAGAGAGTTGCGCACTACGCACTGAAGTCAATTCATGTATTCTTGACTTCCACAGAAGTTCAAACAAAGAAAGGTTTAGGAAATCAAACTTACTTAAAAAAACGGAGACATAAAAACAGTTGGTTGTACATATGTGGATGGATGAATGGATGGAGGGCGAGAGAGAGAGAGAGAGTGAATTCTTGAAAGGATTTCAAAAGAGTGAGATTTCTCCGTTGGAATTGTGTAAGAAATGAAGAATTCATTGTTTACCAGTCAGCTCCTTCTATTTCCAAGTAACAACAAAGTATAAAAAGTAAATATCTGTAGAAAATGGGGAGGAGAGTGATGGAGAGGAATCTATAATAAAATGAATGAATGACTGACTGACTGACTGAATAGATGGCTGGATGTTGGCTTGTTGGTGTTGGTGTTTGTTGAGAAACATGTGAGAAATGAATAAAGCTGACATTTCTAATGAATAAAGCCGTGTCTCCTCCTCACTCCAGACTCTTCTCTCTTTTTTTTATTGTTCCACCCTATTTTTGCGTTTTTACGCAGTTTCTCGTTCTCAATATCTCGACTCTCGATCTGTCACTGCAATTGCAAAGTAAAAGAGGAAAGGCCAAGGAAAAGGATTTCCCACTGAATTCTGAATATGTAGCTCAAACTCACTCTGGTTTCCTCTGTCTCTGTCTCTCTGTTCTCGTTGCTCTGTTCTCTTTGCTCTGTTCTCTTTGCTCTGTCGCTATACTCTCAAGAAGTCAAAAGTCAACGTAGCATTTTAAATCTTAATTCATTCCTGCCAAGTGCCAGTCACATACGTAAAGCGAGTGAGCGAACGAGAAACCCGTCAAAGAACAAGAAAGAGAGGAAACGAAGAGGAATTTCAATGTTTTTTTGTATACAGTTACCTAAACGAAAAGTTTTTTTTTTGTGCTCTTCTCTTTGGTTTGATGGAAGAAGTGGAAATGGACGGACGTCTTTTAGTCTTTTGGATATCTCGGTAGTATCTCTGAAGCGGGATGCTAATTCCAGATCTCTGGTTATTCGTTATTCCTCGTGTCTGGTTGGTTGGTTTCCTTTTCACTTTCTGCATGAGTTTTCTCACTCGGAGATGGAGGAACATATGAAAAATTCATACGTGTGGTGCGTTACCGTTGCCATTACTATTACTGTTATGTACTCTGTATTACACGTTGGTACGTGAATTTATTCACCCGTCAGGTCGAGTGTGATTACTCAAGCCTTATCTTCAACTGTGTGTTTCCTTGGCAGTTGGCAGTTGGCAGTTGGTCGGTCGGGGCACGCAAACATGCGTAGGAAAATCAGAGGAGACCAAGACGAAGGAAGATGAATTTAAGGAAGATCCATAAACAAGTCTCATCTCTTCCCTTTAAAATTACATTCACCTAAGGCTTTCACCAGCTACACACATTAACATCTCATTAGACAACTTCAAGTCTCTCTCTCTTTCTTTCTCTCTCTCTCTCTTTCTCTATCTCTATCTCTCTCCATAACATAACAGAGCATAACCCATAACTGACACATTCATCTTCTCTAGTAAACAAAAAATAAATTTAAATTCCATCAACAACATGGACGGAAATGCGAATAATAACTGCCAGCTTCTCTCACAAATCTTCCAACTCACAACAGGACTGTTTCTTCCCCGTCCCCGACTTTCCACACTCACAAGAAGCACAATGAAAACACTCGGAATTTTTTCTTTTCGTGTTACGATACAAAATTCCAATGACTCTCGGGAACACACATCTCTCAATCTCAATCTCACCTTTCCAAACTTTTTTTTCAAAGGAAAACGAAAAAAACCAGGTCCAGACAACATCCGCATCGTTATTGACATTCCGTGGGCGAGTTTTGAGAGCTTAGAAAAAAAAAATGAGCCTGTGAGTGTGTAAATTGAAAGAGAAAAGTGTGGAGAGAAGAAATTAAGCTTTCTGGGAAGGTGGAGAACAATAATGGGATGAGATGATGTTGGAAGAGGAGATAAAAGTGGAGGACTTGAAAGAAGAGAAGGAAGACGGAAATGAAATCCTGGTTCTGGTTCTGATTCTGATTCTGCTTCTGGTGGTGCCACTGATGAGGATGATGCAAATGAGTATGCCCATGCTAGTACGTTAAATTTAAGTTGGAAAGTTTAAAAGTAAGGAAGGGGAAGAAAATGAGTCAGGTGGGGGTGGGGGGATGGGGGGAACTGCTGACTGTATTATAATAAAAATTATACGTGAACTTGATCTAAAGATATTCAGGGAAACTGCACAAAACTACAAACATCAGACTCCAACTTTCCTCAATTTTCACCAGACGCTATTTTGAAATCAAACTATTTCCCATTTCGTTTCCATAAAAAAATTCTGTGTTCCGGAGGACATGTATAAAAATGCATGTAGAGCACAATCGATTGCAATCAACCATCGCCAAGCAAGTCAAGATTTCCGCCCAATCTGACAATGAATTGCAATGAAATATTGTTCACAAAACATTTCTCCCAGAAAACGGGAGGAAATTGTATTAACAAATTGCAAATTGAAATTACATTTGGATGTAAATAGACTTTGGACGCGTCCTTGATGTGATGTACGTATTTATAATATATGTGCAAACTCTCATCTCATTTCCCTTCGTATTCTTCTTATTTTTTACTCGTATTCAAAACATTGTGTGTTATCTTTCCCATCTCCAACTCCAACTCCAACACTTGATTTCTTCATTTCATTTCTTGTCGTCAGTTCTCAAATTCAAAGTTGAAATGAAGCAAAACCAATGATAATGACTTTACACAAAATGAATGCGAGTCAACTCGACGACTGAATGAAAAAATGCAAATTGCAAATGGAAACGAGATGAATTTGAAAATACTTTCCATGCAAAGTCTACAATTCTTAAATAGACAATGTCAGAGAATAAAGTTTGCATTTGATCCCACAACTTTTCAATCACTCCAGCAACATTTCAAACCTCGCAAAAGTTTTATCTTGTAGTTATTGACTGTCTACTAGAAGTTTGTTATCTTTTTGAATTCCCTTGACGGATTCTCTTTAATTATTCTCTTTTATCGTTCAAATTCAACCCATTTATTGCATGTTTAGGTTTAGCTGTCAATATAAAAATCTATTGTTTTTTGTTTTGGGGAGGAGATGGTGAAAAAGGTTGAGAAAACATACGACCTCAAATTACCGGTGAGAAATGGGGCTTTTGATTATTTTCATCCGGGCTAATTTCAATATCCTGAGTTTGAGCAATAGTGTAAAACAATGATATTAAAAGTGTCGTAGAAAGTTGAGTAATTAAAAGGTATTGAGTATGAAATTTTCCGCATCTTTTTCCGTAGTTGAAATGGGAGAAACTTCACTTATCTGATATGAAAGATGAAAGTAAGGGGGAGGGGGGAAATAATGTTGGAGAGATATCAAGAAGGTTTTCAAGCGTTCAGATGGCTGGATGAAGGATTTAAAATGCAAGGGAAACATCAAACAAAGGAAACCAACTTACAATAAAAAACTGTTGAAAGTTCAGCTTGAGCTCTGTTCTAATTTGGTCTTTTCAAACGTTCTTCTTGTTTTTTTGTGGAAGAGAAAGAGAAAAGAAAATGTGAATGAGCCCACTGACTTTTTCCTTTTCTTTTTGGCGAGTCAAGTTTTGACTGTGAATTTGGCTGCTGCTGCTCCTGCTGCTGCTGCTGCTCCTGCTCCTGCTCCATGATTACACATACACACCACAATTTCCAGTCTCATCACTCTAATTTGTTCATTCAACAACGTTTTTTTTTCGTCTCCGTTTTTTCCGAGTTCCCTCCGTTTCCTTTCATCCATTTGCAAATTTGAAACCATTTCCGCTAATGATTTTCCCCCGTTTGTTCTGGCTCCTTTGCTCCCATCAAATGAACTGTGGCCATAAAAATAAAAATGACTTTGTCCCGTTTCACTTTCCCTCGCACTTTTCCCTTCACTTCACTATCAAGTCAGAGTTACTCTCGGCAATCTATATATGTATATGTATATATATGCACACAAACTCGCTCACTTACGACATGCACACGAACAAAATGGGAAAATACACACAGGCAAATACAGAAGATATTCTGTAGAAATAAAGAAAGAAAGAGGGCAGTCACGGATAATTGGATTAATTGGTTAATCGACAACGACCAACCAACGAGTTTTTGTTATATCAAATTAATTGATCGAATTCCCTCTGTACACTTTTGTGTGTCTGTGAGTCACGTCAATTAGGAGAGAAGTGAGACGACGACTGGCTCTCTCTCTCTTGTACACTTTCCCCCATTTCTATAGGGAAATCCTCATAATCACATAACACGTCAATCTTGGTCGTCCACTTGGACTTGACTTGATATCCCGTTTATTTGTCTTCTGGGCCATAAAACACACACAATCATCCCCAACTTTTTTTTCCTTTCTATTTTTCCATTCCTTTGGTCCGTGAGAAATTTCCGTCCATTAGAACTTTACTTTCAATTATTTATTTTTTTGTGATCCCTTTCCTTTCACACTGAAATGAATGGAATTGGATGTTGGTTGGAGTATTCCAAGTTCACTTCTTGATAATCATTCCTTCACTCCTTCACTCACTCACCCAAAAACCCATTACAGCCATTTGTATTAATATTAACAATTTCTCTCTGATCGTGATCGTGATCGATCTTGAACACGATCCTCCAACTTAACAAAAAAAATCCTCTTTCACATTTAACGTTCAACGTCTAATTTTGGAAAGTTTTGTTTTTATTTCTCTCGTAAAGAAATGTTAAAACCAAAACCCAAATGGTGGAGAGAGAGGCAAAAACGGAAATGTATAGTTCAAACTTCAAATTTTCAAATTACCATCGACAGAGTTGAGAGTTGGTAAAATTGGCGAGTAGATTTGTGTACAAAATGAGGATATTTTTTTATGATTGAGTTTATATTCCTCGTTTTCGTTTTATTTTTTATTAGCTGGAGGAGAAGAGGTAAAGTTGGGTCGGTTTGAGGGAGAAAAGGAAAAGAATGTGTGTGTGTGTGTTGCCACTTAGCACCGTCGACAATTGGATATGGAGAAGTGAAGTTGGAGTTGGAGTTGAGTACGCGGAGAGACGAACTGGGCGATCGTACGTACGGAGCCGTTCAAGTGTCGACAAAGACTGTCTCATCCTTCGTTCCGTTCATTCGTTCGTTCGTTCGTTCATTCGTTCGTTCGTGTAGGATGTGCGAAGAACTCTGCTGCTGCTGCTGCATCTCTCTCCAATTTTCCATTCCTCCTTTGCTTTGCTCCTTCTTCTCATTCTCATTCTACTGTAAAAGGAAAGTCAAATCAAGTAAAGGGATGGCATAGAATTCGCCTGCCACACTCTTACCGCATGTCTCACTCTCACTCTCACTCTCTCTCTCTCTCACTCTGTCTCTCTCTCTCTCATCCCCACACACCATCTGCACCACGTACCAAACGCGCTAGCTTTTCTGCAGATCCTCACAAAATACAGATATGAAAATGCAAAATCCAGGAATACAGAAATGAATGCAAAAATACAACAAAATGAGGAAAACACTGGATTTTTTTCTTTTTCTTTGCTTATCGCAAAGGCAGTCTGCAGTCTTCCATCCTGTCTCTCGTTCTCTCTCTCTCTCTCTCTCAATTTTGTTCTTGTGGTTCCCAAAGTTTGGTGTTTTCCCCACTTTCGCCTTTTGTTCGCAGGTACAGAATGAAGAATGTGTAACATTTATAGCCCCACGCACAACGCACGACCACCATAGAAACAGGAGGAAAGAGAGGAAGGGAAGTATAGAAAGAGAAAGAGTGGTAGAGATCGTGTAGTCATTGTAATGTAGAGGATTGTGGATGGGTTATGTACAATATCAAGAGATTCTATCTTACATCCACTTTTTATAGTTTGTACTTTCATCTGGTTTTGTTCAGTTTGGTTTGGTTTTTTCAAGTTGAGAGGGGAAAAAACCCCTTACTTTCTTTCTTTCTTTCTTCCCTTTCTTTCTTTTCCGCTATTCCTTATACATACTGTGCCACTGTGTGTAAAGGGTGACGCATACTATTTGATATTTGGACTTTCCAACCCTGAAAAACCCGACCTGGAAGTTTTACTAAGGAAAACTATATACAAAGAGACGAGGAATGCGTGTGGGAGTGTGTGTGAGTGTGTTTCTGTGATGTGATGTGAGGAGGGAGATGTGAGATATATTATGTTATGTGTCATGTGATATGCGGTTTTTGTTCATCTTCCTTCTTCCACTACTTTTTCCTCTGACTCTCATTCTTACTGGATCCTATAGGAAAACTTGGTAGTCGTCGTCGTCGCCGTCCTTTCCTATTCCTCCCTCAATCTCTTCTTTCTTTCTTTCTTTCTTTGTCTTTCTTTCTTTCTCGCTCTCTGACATTCTCATCACGCCAGGAAAATTGTGAACTGGAGAACATGGTGGAATGACTCTCCTCTCCAATTCTCTTACGCACATACACACATACACACATTTCCCACCACCACCATCATCATCCAGTTCTTTTACTATCTACGACTACGCACTGTGTGTGTGTGTTTTATATGTGAGCTGAGAAGGAAATGAATGCTACCGGGAGAATTTATAATGGAGGGAGTAGAAGATCTTGTACCTGTCTCCGTTAATGCTCTCAATATAAAACAAAGATGACTGTTGGAATACGCTCTCGCGCCTTCCTCTTTATCCTCCTCCGTCTCCACCCAACATTCAGTCGCGGCAAGTGAGGAAACGTGGAAAAATATAGGGAAACGACGAGAGAGAGAAAGAAAGAGAGAGAGAGAGAGATGGGGGGGTGGCAATAATAATAATGTACAGACTGCACAGTCTGCACACACTGTCATGTACTAAACTCCATGGATTTCTATCTTATATGCACGTACAGTACAGTACGCACTTTTCATTTTGTACATGGTTTGTGTGCGTGTAGAGTTGTAGAGTTACTCGTTTTATGGGGAAAACACGTGCTCTGCCTGTATATAGACATTCATTTGAATTCGCAATATTTGTTTGCGAGTTGTTCGGAGCCTCCCTCCATATTCGCATCTACTTAGTTGGCATTCTCTTCTCTCTGTCTCATTTGAAGACTCCATGTCTGTCCGTCTGTCTGTATGTATTTTCCTATGTTTACAAGCGAGTTTTACCTCTCGAGTCCTATTATTATTATACTGGCTGCTGGAGAATTTCCTCTTTCTCTCTCTCTCTCAAGAAGTCTGGATATATGTATCGCAATACTACATACTTTTTTGCGAGGGGGGAGAGAGAGACAGAGCGTGAAAGTGTAAAGTGCGTATTTTCATGAGTCCCATTTCAAAGTTTGAGAATGAAATTTGGTCGTGGTAGTATATATAATGATATGCGTTAAGTTCCGCTCTGGGCATCCCCCCCATTTTCTGAGCGTCTGTCTAAACGTAGGAAACGTAATGCTGAGCGTGAGGGCAAACGAAAGAGAGAGAGGGAGAAATATCTTCTCATTGAGCATGTCCTGACTTTTGTGGGGCAATAAAAATGAAGATTAAATGTTCAAAGTAAATTTCAAGGAGTTTGTTCTCCTCATTGGACACTCCATGCCAATGCCAATGTCGAATGTCTATGCAAAAATATTCTATAGATATTTTTTTCTGTACATGTCACATCTACGCTCTTTATTTTATTATCCTCTCGCATAAATTCTTTACAATTATTTCCATCATCATCATCATCATCAGCCGGGTTTTACATTCAACACCACTGCTCAGAGTTCCTCACTAATTTAAAATTCTTGCAACGCTTCTTTAAAATTCAAATGTTTCACATTTCTCTCGACTTTTAAAATTTTCTGCTCCTACTAAAAGTGATGACGAGTGTAAATTTCATTTAAATGCTTTATAAATATTTGCATTACATTTCCCATTTGTTCTTGTGTCTGTTTCTTTACGCAGACGAAAATTGTGTGGAAGAAGGGATTTTGAAATTGAAATCTCAAGTTGAAGGAAGGTGACGGTGGCAGCTGGGAAGATTCATAATCTATAATATATCTACAATCAACAGTCTGTACACCACGAGATATACACTCTCAAGCTAAACCAATAGAAATTGGGGTAATTAAGTGCCTCGCTGTCCTTGTCTTATTCATGGGCACATATACACTTGTCGTTAAGTCCACATTTCAATTCACATTTGCAATGAACATAAACGTATGATTTCCCTTTTCAATATGTACTCATGATATTCATGTGTGTATTTGTAAATATATATTTCTTTGACAAGTCGCGCAGGTTGCACTTTCTTACACTCAAATGACAATTCTCAAATGAAGATGCCGAATGTACACAATTTGTTTTTGATATTTGACAGAAATGTGAGAACGTTCCAAGTTTATTGCTAATTTGAGAGAGAGAGAGCTGCAGATGTTCGTGGTCAAGGAATCAACAATCAACTAAGTACATTCGGATTGGTAAATGGAAATTACGTCGGTACATTTATGCACATTTATTATGCATTTTTACTAAACAAATTTTAGTGCTGTGCTGGGCTGTGCTGGGCTGTGCTGTGATGTGATGTGATGGGGAAGGTCAAAGTGAGGATTCTAACAGAGTAAACACTGAAGACGGCTCATGAAATATTTCATTGATTGTTTATTCCTCGTCAACTCGAAACTCGAACAAAGTCAGCAGTTTATTATTTGAGTGTGCTCTGCTGCTGTGTTTGGAGTGGAAGAGAATTGAAGTCCTTTCATTTTCATATATGGAGAATGGAGAAAAGCAACACCATGACTAATTACTAGATTACGACGACTCTCCTTAATTGTTTAATTCCTCATGCTATTCCATTTGTCATCAAATAATTTCCATCTTGTTTATTTATGCTTGTCAATACAGATGAAATGCAAAATCGTTTTAATGAGAGAGAGAGAGACCTAATAAAAATAAGAGAAATGAATGTGGAGAGTCATTTGTATTTGTTTTTCAAAGTCGATTTTGCATTTACCCAAGGATTTCCTTTGGAGTCATCAAAGATAAATAAATCATAAGGGCGTATTTACAATCTACAATTTGCATATCGTACACGTGGAATTGGAATCATATCCGAATCATCCATATTCCATGGAGTTTGTTTCATTTCAAAGTCTATCATTCCCCATCTGTTATATGGACGTTTGAGGTGGGCGTTGGTCTCTGATGTTCCTCTCCCCCTCTCCCCCCCCCCCCCCACCACCCCCACCAGCTAAAATGAAATCATGGTACTAAATAAGTTTGAAAGCATAAAATAAATGTATTAAAAAACATTGTAGAATGTAGAGAGAGAGAGAGATTTTGGGGTGAGTGACTGGAAGCGTGTGGGATTGTACTCCATTCATTTTCCGATAAATTTATCATCAAATCGTATAGAAGGGATTCCCAACAAAATATTATGATATTTCAAGACAATAATAAACCATGAGAATCTACTCCAATTCTTTATCCCTGTCTCTTTCTCTCTCTCTCTCTCTCTCTCTCCCTCGCTATTTTTGGCATAAAAAAGGGTAGTTTTTTTCCTGTTGTTGTTGTTGTTACTCGGGGATATCGGAGGATCATCTGAGTGTGTGTATTTGTGAAACCTGAAACGACGTGGATGGAGAGAAAAGGAAATCCGTCAATGACGATGCTGAAACGATGACTAAATACGGAGAAAGAGGATGGAGAATGGAGAAAATCGTCGACATTTGGTCTGTCTCAAGGCTGGAAGTTGTCGGTTGTCATCTCTTCTCGCGTGTTCCCAAGTCATTCAAGTGAACCATTGTGACAGAGGCGGAGAGAGAGAGAGAGAGAACGACTCAAACTGGGAATTACGACTCATTTTCCATAATACGGATACTAAATAAATACAAATGAAATTTCCCTTGATTATGATTATGAGGGTTTCCTTTTGTTTTTATTACATTTTATATGGCCATTTGGACTTGATTTTGACTACGAGTTTGAATTTAGTCATTATCACTGGCAGCAGTTCCCTTTGTTTCTGATGGTTTATTGTGAATTAGAATTAGTATAGAGGAGATGATAATGAGAGTTGGTTTCTTTGAACTCGGAGGATGAGTGACGTCCACCTCCACGTCTCCTCTCCTTTCTCCTCTCTCTTCTCCTCTCTTCTCTCCTCTCCTCTCGCAGTCCCAGTCTCATTTGGTACACAAATTCTTCTGCTGTCCTCTGATGCTCTCCAGCATAAAACATACATACTAGTACGACTTACGAGTTGACGTATTAACGATCCCTTATTTATAGCCATTTACTTTATTTTTCCATCATATCTCTCTCTCGCTCTCTTTCTGTCTCTCCTCAACAACGTCATTTCATTTTACTCCTCATCACGGCGTAATTTCCCTGAGCATCGAGTAGAAAGGAAACAAGTCCAGAGATCCGAAAGACAAACCCACGCTTTCAATTACAGTTGGCTTCATCCACTTTCAAATTCAAAGTCCTCTTCCAAACCCCAAATGTTCATCGGGGAATATTTCAAATCTCGATATTCACATTCACAAAATTCGCAAAATCTATTGTAGGGATATTAAATGCAGAATTTTTTTTTTTTTTTTTGTGGTATCGATTGTAACGGAACAATTTCTTTCTCTCTCTAACCGAAATCTCGGCTAATCCTCTCATAAATTCATTTGATTATTATTCGTACTGGGAAATTTATTCGTGTTTTTTGTATATATTAGGAGAGCTCGTGAATAATTTATCAAAGGATTTTCAAAGTTTGATTTATTATTAAAACAAAGTCTTTGTAGATTTTACGTGTGGAAGTCTAAACTGGATTTCCAGTACTCTGAAACTCTGCCTCCATTTTCCATGTACAAATCTACCATTGAATTTGTTTCTTTAAATATAGCAATTTATATCGTACAGTCAAGTTTGTTGCGGACGATTCATCATCAGATGGTTTACAGGAGAGTATTGAGGAGTCAATTTGCGTTGATTTACAATCAATTGCAATGGGTCACTCAACCATTTACCCGTTGAAGTTGATTTGTATGTTGTGTAAGGACAACTTTTCCTCGTTGGCTTGATGACAGAATTTCCTGGAATCATTTTGGTCATGTGAATGAAAATCTTGTCGTCGTCCTCATCATCATCATCATCATCATCGAGCTCAAAAGCCAAAGGTAAACATAGGACGTTGATGATAAATAGTAAATTGGTACAAATGTTAAAAGAGCTTTGAATTGCACATTTCTCCAGGGATCGTCTTCATTTCACTGTTCACGTCCTCACAAAGCCGCATTTTATTTTTCTCTCTCTCGTTTATTAAAATATTATACATTTACACATGTTCAAACATATGGTCGTCCTAGTCATTTTCAATTCATATCGTGTATGTGCACAACATTCAAAGTCTCGCGTTTCCTCTTCTCGCTTCATCTACATCTCCAAAATGGAAATGTAGACAGTTGATTTTCTAAAGAATTCCCTTCAAAAAATTATTCAATTTCATTAACGTGTCTATTTCTTCATTTCCACATCTTTTGTCCGCATTTTGTTCCCCCTCCTACTCCATTTTCTTGGATTTCCATTTCAATCCATGATGAATGATGTGTGAACATACTGATGAACCCGACTTTCTTTTGACAATGCGTATTTTCTATATATTTTTTTTTATTTGCAAGTGACTGATTAGGAAATGGGAAATGAAAGTGAAAAAAGGGAGTTTGAGAAAATGGGAATAAGGAAACTGCGTGTTTTACATCGGTACGTACTTAAGTTACTTTGGTTACGTAAATATTTGATTTGATCCTCATGATGACGTCGTGTGTTCTCTGGTACAGGGAAATGTACATATACTGGAAATGAAATGTAAATAAACATGGAGCATTTTCATCTTTCCCCGACGACAACATCATCCGGTTACAGGTTGAATTTCCTTTGAAAAATGAATGCGCATTGAAGGAAAAGAAGGAGAAAAATAACAGACCTTGCACTTTATTTTATTATTTCCTCTCGATTCTCGTGTGTGCACAGAAATGACGCCGAACTTCTTTCATGCAATGCAAAACCACCCGGTTTATGCGTTGGTCGACTCATTTTAATGGAGCCGCTCATGCACTTTTCACTCATCATTTATTTATTATTTAAAATAATTTATTTTCACCAAAAAAAAAAAAGTTCCCATGAGAATTCCCTCCTGGAAGAAACTAACAAACCAAACAAGCTGTACTTTAAATATTTAAATCAAATGCAGCATGCAGCAGTTCTTTATTTTCCCGGATCTTCTTCAATTTATTGTACATAACACGTCATGCTGTTTTCTTTGGGAAATCTTACTGGGGGACCACAAATTTTGTCAATTATTGAGGCCCAAGTCTCAATTTGTATGCAATTCAAATTAAAGTTAGTCACACTAACTATACCCCAAATTTAAATACCAGATGAGAAAATTCGCCGTGGAAAGGTCATAATTTGACCTGGAAATGGAATATTTAGCTGGAATTCAGCTGAATATTCGAAAAATGCCGGATGTAGAGATGGAAATGGAAATCGTAAATGAGAACAAAAGAAGAAAAATTCATATATTTTGAGGGGAATTTGAGATTTGAAATGATGAGCACAAGCACAAGCAAGAAAGTGAAAAAGACAAAGGAAGTGACGGTGACATTCAAGAATTATCACTATTACATCTCCAAAGTCCCTCAAAATACGGATGATATTGAGAAGCTGAGGGTGGTGGATATTCATCTGGAAATCATACCAAAATTCCTACGACCACTTGCAGAAGGACTTCAAGTATTAGAATTTCGAGGACTAATCACACTCAGAAATGTCATCAGTTTACTCGATTATTTTGTGGGGTTGCAAAAACTCATATTCAATAATATTCATCTGGACAGTTTCCAACGATTCTATGGGAATTTTGAGGAGACGGAGACACAAGAGCTCATTTTCTACGGGGGTGAGAAATTGACACGAGATGAAGCTCACATTATCAGTTATTTTAATAAACGAATCACGTTTTCAAGCTTGAATTCCATTCGATTTGAACCGAAAATCCGGGAAGTCTCCGCATCACGATCCTCCAAACCCATCCCCGTCAATGACATTTCCAATTCTGTCACCACCTCCGTCCTGTCCACCTTCCTCGTCAAATGTTCCCTGTCTTTAAAGGAATTGACTGTGAATCGAAGGATTTTCTTATTCCATGATGAAATGGACAAGCATGAAGTGTCTCAATTGAAATTAAAAAAATTTGTGTGTGATATGTCATCCCCTGGTTTCGAACTCGTGTTGAATATGCAAAAGAACTTGGAATTTTTGGGTTCTCACAATAGCTCGCCACTTCGTCCGTACGCTTTTGAAGCCATCATTGTGGGGATTCAAAGGAACCGGAAGAGTCTCATTGAGATCCGACTCACTCACAAATACGTTTTTCGGACGGACAATAAAAATCTTGGGGTGACTCCGCACGTGATCATGCACGATTGTAGTATTTACGAAAGTTGTCTTAAATTAGAACACGTCCGACTCTTCTTGTCCAGTCTCATTTATACTGATCAATTTGATATCCGGCCCGGAGGCATCGTCAACACATTTGGATTCCCTCTCACACTTAAAAGTTTAATTATCGGTGTGGATATCATCAAGGAAATTGAAATGAATAGTTTTGGAGGGAAATTTTCGGAACTTGTCAATTTGAGGTGAACAGAACAACAGTGAAAGCACACAATTTACCATCATAAATTTTACCAGGAAGGAATCTTGAATATTAACTAACATTCTCCATGGATTGTTGTGACAGGTACTTTATAATTCAAGGGAACCCCAAGACGCCGTTTATTATGCGACTTGATTGGATTAAAGATCTCGTTAAATTGCCTGTAATAGAAGTATGTGAATTTCGTTCGTATCGACTCTTGTCCCCGGATTTGGATGAATTGGAAGATTTTCGACGGAAAATTGCTCAAGATGTGGTCAAATTTGTACTGAGTGAAAGCAATTGCGTGTACTGGAAAAATGGGGATATTGAATGGGAAAGTGGCAATTGATTTCACATATTCAGTCCATCAGTTCAATACAAATAAACTCAATTTGAATGAGACGGAGAACAAAAACAAATTCCTACAACAAAAGCGTTTTTTAAATAGACTCAAAAGTCTTTGTCATTTTCCCCAATTTCATCACCGTTCCAAAATCCAAAATCCAAAATTTACAATTCAAAATTGTCATGTGCTTTGAATTTTTGAAATATTTAAATTTGATTTACATCCCCGTGAAAACTCTGTCAATTTCTGCTGAGAGACTTGAAACATTTGTACATGTAAAATGTCTGCATTTTCTTTCAGTTTCTGTTAGAAAAATGTTCAAACTTTATACTTTTTCTGGATTTTTTCGGTTTAAAGTTCAAATCAGGTCAAATGTAAATTTAAATCCAAAACTCTTTCTTGTCGTTTTGTTTGATATTTTTTTTAGAGAGTCTGAGAGAGTGCCGTCATCGCTCAGGTACATTTCTCTTTAGTCTTTACGGAGAAAGTCGGTGTGTGCATCGACACTGGATTTTCAATCTTGTCTTGTGGGTATTTTTTTGGCAAGTTCTTGGTTGGTGTTGAAGGAGGGAAAAAAGAAGCGTGATCGCTCCAAATCTCATTGATATGTAAAGCCATGGAGTTTCCATAGCGGTTTTAGGAGCACGTGCTCTCTCTCTCTCTCTTGTCCTCAAAGGCAAGGGGAAGAGGAAATGGGAAACTAGCGAAAATTCCCTTTTCCATTTCCGATCAGAAATAATGGCAAACATTATCAGAATTCACAAGTCGGATCACTTTTTTTTGCATCTTTTTTCCTCCTATAGCAAACGACTCTTTAATGTGAGATGAATAAATGCTTGAATGAGGAAATGAGACTGGATCTCTCTCTTCTCAATCCTCATCCTTTATCAAGAAATCTGCTGCTGCTTCTTGTAAAATACTCCATTACATTTTCTCCTCTCCTTTTCCTTCTCTTCCTTTTTTTGCTTACTTTATTTATACAATTTACCATTAACCGGCCCAACAAAGTTTGTCATGTCATGTGAGTTTTTTCCTCGCTCCTGTGTGACTCTGATATGGAGTCTCCTTAATTGCCTTTTTTATTCCTTTGGACGGCTGGGCAAACGGGATTCACCGCACAAACAACATTCCCTTCATCTTTTGGGAATTCCCTTAATCCGACCTCCAACTTTCACATTTCAAAATGAGTTTACTTAAGTTCAGTCGTTCGTCTCCATCCTCATTTTTTTTGACAGTCCAAGTCCGTCAAATCCAATGAAATTCCAACGTGAGTGCTCTAGACAAGAGACAAGGAATGGAAAGTCCTCTGCCTCACGATGGAGAAGAGTGTAGATGAGTCATATAATCCCTTCCCGCAGGTCGGATTTAATCATCTCCATTAAATTATACAAGCAGTTTGGATTGTTAAATTAAATTAATATTAAGTATTAAGTTTGCCATAAATATTTGATGAAGCACTCAAATGACAAATGGGATCTCACAGAGCATACATTCTCCCCATCAGTCAATCTCTTCCTTGGGCAGAACTCAAGAAGTTTATGACTTATGCACATTTTTTTCCCCAGCTGCCATCTCTCTCTCTCTCACTCTTTATCGAGCATCTCATGTGTTCTTTCCAAACAATAAGGATTGAGGAAGAAATGGCATAGAGAAATAAGGGATAAGATGACGAACAAAGGGAAGAAGAAAGCGTATTGAGAACTCTACGCTACTTTGATTTGTCTTTACATGTTTCTTTTCTGGTGAGAGGATCTCGAGTAATGTCATGAATCTAAAGGGAAAGTTGTTTTGAGGCTTTTTACCGATGTTGGTGACATTGTGGTTTCCTCATTTGTACTATCATTCAGTCGAGAATTTCAACAGTTTAGATTTTAACCTTTAATCATCGTTTGATTCGTCTTTGGTACTTCCAGTTTCATAGTCTTTTCCTCATCACATACGAATCATTACGCTCGTGACTTTGGTAAATGGAAATAGAAATGAGAAAATCCAGTCCCTACTGAAATTGTACATAAATTTATTTGATTTAATTTACTCGGGAGAACATCACATCACATTCACATTCACATTCACTACATACATAATATAAATATAAGGCAAATCTCGGTGTAGACTTATTACTGTGTTTCTGTAGCCTCGGTGGGTTCTTCTGGTCTAGTTCCCGTCTGCCAGCCTCCGAAAGCCATAGTGCGCTGCTTTCTCCTTTAGCTTTGAGGATTACTCACAAACTTTGGCCAGGAAAAACGAGAGTTGAAAGTTTCAGAGAAAGGCTGTGAAAAGGAAGGAATAGGAAGATGAAGATGAGGAAGAAGATTCGATACGAATGGAGTAGAATATATTGAGTTTCACTTTTACTTTCACCCCTCTCCTCAACTTGAAGATTCAATGATGGAAACTTTCGAGTATGGGTACAGAATGAGAGAAAGAAAGAGTGAGAGAAAGTTGGAGTAAGTGGAGACGTTTGAAAGAT
Organism: Gisinianus flammeolus; assembly: GCA_034699125.1. Lineage (NCBI taxonomy): Eukaryota > Metazoa > Arthropoda > Collembola > Symphypleona > Katiannidae > Gisinianus > Gisinianus flammeolus. The sequence continues at coordinate 22,558 of JAIUND010000904.1, read as the reverse complement.
CTATCGTTCATCCATAAAGCTGTGACTTTGACTTTGACTCGAGAGTTGAGGAGGATTCAGTCTCATCGCATCGCATTCTTTTGCTTCATCTTCCAGCTTGACGTCCAACCGTATCCATCAGATCAGTCTGCTACTGCAATTGCTCCCACTTCTTCCACTTCCTCTTCCAACTTTCCGTGGGGAAAAGTATGGCCCACGTTTCTATCTTGAATTGTCATACGCATACTATGCTCTGGATTAATTCCAGGAAATGTTTTCTCTCTTTGGATTCGGTTAGGATTGATGAGTCTCTCTCTCTCTCTCTCTACTTGGTTCCGCTAAACTGATGATGGTGGATTCTGACACTGTGGGATTTATGTGACGACAAATCTATCAACTATTTCCACATATATACATATTGTATATATATATAGAGAGAGAGAAACACACAAATGGAAATTCACATCATGTGTGCGTACGATACGTTTTGATGGGAAAGATAAAGAAAGTCAACCCAGGTTGACTCGTGGAAGATATAAATGTGTAAAATATTGCAAGATTTATTCAAAAAGAGAATAAGATTCTGAGACAGAGACAGAAAAAGAGAGATACAGCTGACCAAGCACACTCTGAACGTGAATCAAGCAATTTCATTTGGGTTTTGTACTTTTATCAAAGATCCTGCTGCTGGTTGAACGAAGCAAAACTCTGTGCTTACTTTACATTTACACCTAAACCTCGTCTTATTTTATAGGGAAAGCATGTGTTACGTGTGATGTGAGATTTTTATATATATTACGGAGAAAGAGAAATTCTTGTGTGTGATATTCGTCTCACACATCTCACATCGCCATACCCAATACATTACATAATACCCATCACCCATCCCATCCCACACAACACATGCGGTTTCATAAAATGTAATCTCCTTTTCTGTGTACACTTTACAGTTGAGTCGAGAGTGAGAGATTTTGAGTGGAAATTGGTAGCGATGGGGGAAATCTGAGTTCCAAAACTGCCAATGAGTTCAAATCATATGAGCACATCATGCCAGACACACACCAACTCGTTCTTTTAATTAAGTAGCAAATTTCAATGTGTCAATGACCCGACTTTAACTTTGACCGTTTCAATTGATTCCAAATCATTCTTTTTTTACTTGCTGTTTTGTGTTCTGAGAATATTTGAGTAAATAATATAATATCAATACTACATGACTGCGAATGAGGATTTTCCATTTGTTCAGGAAATTGGGGATTAAAACTACAATTAATTCCACATTTAAGTATTTTGTGGAATAAAACTTGTATTATGTTTTCAAGAATTCTGGGGATTCTTGTCATTTGCTTTGACTTTCTTTTTTGGCTTTCCATTCCCGAAAACTAAATAAATTAAAATAACAAGAAGGGAAATGAAAATATGCGGACGATTCCGAATACAAGTAGGATATCTACACACGTGTATATTTATATATGGGGTATGGGCTTATGGATTAAAATGTTGAAGATCTTGCTTGATTCCCATATGTTCAATGGTACAGAAAGAAAGGAGACAAGGAAAATTGTTTTGTTGTTGGGAGGCTCGAGGAAATTCAACTTGTCCTGTGAATAATGGAAACGTACAAGCACAAACATTTGTATTTTCTGCTCGTGGTGGAGAATTGAGAGAGACATACAATTGGAAAGTTTGCTAACCATTTTTCAAGTCGGAGCCCACACACATTGCACAGCAAACCGAGTTTAGAGTCTGGAGATACTTGGAATTCCGAATCGGCATACTTGGAATCGTATTCCGTTGTACATTTTTTCCTCTATTTTCTAAATATGTACTCGAATCCCCTAAAAGATTTCCAGAAATGTTTTAAACCTTTCCAAGAATCTCTCTTTTTTTTTCTCTTGCTTTCTCTCTCTTGGAAATTTTGTGTTCACATTCAAATAGAAGAAACGTCGATAACTTTTAAATAATAAAAAGGCTCAAGAAAACCGGTCTACGTATTTTGTAAAACCTAACAAAATCATCTGTATGAAATGTCAAAGTAGTGTACAAATTGCTTCATGTTTAACACGGAAAAACTTATTAAACCAGACTTTGTTTTATTTCCTAGCTCAAATTGACAGAGGAAAAACTACGCTGGAAACTTGAAATGACGTTTCATTTGTTCTATGACGAGGTAAAAAAACTGTAGAATGCTGTAGAATATGTAGATGTAGATGTGGTGAAGAAATCTTATCGTCACAAGTATTTTTTGCTAATGAATCTCAACATTCTACGAGTTTTTTTGAAATTGAATTTGAATCGCACTGATAATTTTCTATTTAGCTAAAAGCATTTACATTCGGTAGAAGTAACTCAATGAAAAACCTTGTGTGTATGTACAAATTGAGGATTTCATTGGGATGGTTTATGAATCTCTCACTCATGACACGACACGACATTTGCGTGTGTCCTTTGTCCCCTGAAATTGGGTGTTTTGGGCTTGTTGGCAATAAACTGAGTCATCAACTAGGGGATTCGCCCGATTCCTCGTCTGTCTGTCGTTTTATTGTCATTCGTGGAGCATATTTGTAATTAGAAAGTCAAGTTGCTTATTTTGTTCATTTATTTGAACGATAATCGTGTCGTATTTCCACGTCGTCGTCGTTCTCAATATGTAAATATACCGAATATATGTACATTTAAATGTACACACAAAGCACCATCATGTCATTAAGCAAACATCAACATTTCTCGGTATGTGTTCCCAAATTTAGTTGGCAAACCAACTTGTGCATTCTATGTATTTGTATTTTATATTCATTCCTTCGTCTGTTGTTGCCTTTGCTTGATCCTGTGTTGATCGGTGTCGTTGTTCGTTGTCGTCGAGGAAAATGAGGCTTTCAAAGTTTACCATTTCATGGCTTTCCATCCATTCAAATCTCTTTGACCTTCCTTTATAATTCGGATAATGCATGGAAATTGTGAATACAGACGGACGGACTGACTGACTGGAATAGAAAATCCAAACGACTACAACTATGTTGTTACATTAAATTAGAATGTTTTCCTCCGTTGAAATGATTCGCTCATATAAAATTCATTATATATATAAAATATAAATACATATTATTATTATTATTATATCCATTCTTCCTTTGTGTCCTTATTTCCTCGCATGTTCACTTCATTTCAGTACCGCTCTCTATTGAATTATTCATTTGCATAATAAAATTATTTGATATTACTATTATTATTATGACGACTTTTGATGTTATATTTCTATTTTCTATTGGGAGTGACAAGTGGTGTGTCACTCTGTGAGTATAAGTAGTTTGTCTGTCTGTAATAAGCACAATGGAACCATTTCGAAAGTCAAATAATGCCCTTATGAAAAAATTGTACAGAGTTTTTTTTTGTCTTTTCCTTTTCCTTTTCCTACCCCAACAAGAAAAGAGTGCTGCCAGTCTATTTGTGTGTATGAAATGAACTGATGTGGAAGTGGATGCAGTTTACAACAGTTTTTAACTGTTTTATGGTCACTTTCAGCTTCTTGTTTGAGTGCAGTCTGTGCTGTAGCTGTAGCTGTAGCCAGTTCAATGCTTCCATGAAATTTTTTCCATACCATATTTCACTCCTCTCTTCTTCTTCTATCTGCAGAAACTGGGAAATGGGGAAAAAATGTCCTGTTTATTTGTTATAATGCATGGATATAATATATTATAGAGCTCATACAACCGTTCCTATCTCTGTAGCTCAGTGTTATATATTCGCCGAGTTGAGTCAAGTTGAGTTGAGTTGGGTCCACAGTTAAAGTTAATGATTAAGTTTTTCCTGCGGAAACTATTCAAGCTCCTTGTAAATCATTCCTGATTATTCTTTGCGCTTTTATAGAGTAGTACACTCAAGAAATGACCAAAAATCCGTCGTTATTTTAATACACAAGGGATCTGTATTTGAATGTACAGATAATATATATCCATGTGATCTGAACTACAGACACTGTTGAACCGAGGAATTTATAAGAAATGCATACATGAAAATGAAGCATTATACATTTTAATTTATGAACCTTCTCAACTCGTAACGACGATGTCGGAGAGTCGGAAACTGCAAACTGCATGTGTGTGTGTGTGTATAAGTGAGTGGGTGTGTGCTGAACTGTGCAGATATTCCGTATAATTTATATTGCACAGTTATGCTTTGTCGAATACATAATAAATGTAATATTTTATTATGGTTTCATGAGGATGAGGAAATAATAGGGAAATAATAATTACTACACCCCACATTCCATTGAAACAAGGAAATACTTTTAGTTTTGATAGGAATTATTTATTATTTAACAGACTAGACAGACTAGTTGACTAGAGTTGGAGAAAATGAGATGGAATGTGCGGATTCTCATATGTACAAAATGAAGATAGAATTTAGCTACCAACACAAACAAGACAGAAAAGTGGAGAACGAGAGAGAGAGAAAAAAAGAAGGTTTGTCTTCTTTTTTGTTGTTTTCTTGTCCGTTTCCATACTTTCCATCCATTTTCATTCCCTTTCTCCTTTCTCCATCAGTTGTACACTTATGAAAAGGAAATAAAGAAAATCCATTTTGTTGTTGGAAGCTGTTGGAATGGAGGAAGTGACACTTTACTCGTTTCAGGATTTAAACCCTCCGAGAGATGACAAAAAAATTTCTCCAAGATTAAATGGACACACTCTCGTTCACAATTCACATTCATATCCGTATGTACGTACATTTTATCCATTCCAAATTTCTGTACCTATTTGTTATTCTTTCTATCATTTTCTATCATTTCTATATACGCGCATTGGAACATTCATCCTCATTTCCAACAATATGTAGTTTATTCACCCCATTGTTATATATGTGTAATATATGCAACATAAATAAATTTGCTCTTGTGCTTCCTGGAATTCTCTCTAGAGTAGACTGAGGAATATTTTACATATCCCGAATCGTAATGGTCATTGTTGAGTTGTTATTCGCTTCACTCCGTTCTCGTCTACATATGTAGTTTTCCTCTGTTGTACAGTGGAAAACAAACTGCAGGCGGTGTGAACTGTGCGCTGTCAAATGCATTTTTTATGGTACACAATACACATGCATGTATTTTTTATACGATGGAGAAAGTGGATGTGTAATCATTTGACAAGATGTATGTACTTTTACTCAGACAGATAAACATTAGGAGGAGAATTTTTTGAACGTCCTTTTCAAAGTGTTTTGACATTATTTATATTTTATTTTAGATGTATCATTTTGGAGTGTTTTTATGATTGTGCTATGAGGAAAAGGACGGGGATTTCCCTGGAACATCCATCTCCTGTCCAATTTTAGTCACAGCAAAAAGGGAATTTATGAGACGTCTCTCTCTCTCTCTCTCTCGCTTTGTCCAAAAATAAAAATACGACCCACCGGGGCTAGGATAACTTTTAAACTCTTGAGGTAGACATCTCCATTCCACTTACAATCACATTACAATGATGGCAAATTCACCTTAACTAAATCCCACTTTAGAATAACAAACTCATATGCACATTTATGCTCCATATCCTTTTTGCCCTCATCATATACTGTATGAGAGGATACTTTTGAGAGAGGAGTCAAGAATTCCCAAAACTCTCAAACTTCAAATATTCTTTCGACTTTTTCCTGTCGTCTTTGGAACTAAAAGAGTGGAGGAGATGAAGATGATTCAAGTGTTATATCCTCTTAATTTCCTATCCGGACTTTAAGCTTTTTTTGCAACACCTCCATTCCTTCGAGTTTCCATTGGTTCAACCAATTTGTTTTATAAATGGAAAAAATTTAAGTATGTATTTGCATATTATTATATTGAATGGACGATGAATAAAGAGAGAGGACATTTGTCATTGTCTATTTTTTTTACTTTGCTCTTATTTATTCGTAAAAACATGATTACAAAATATATCAATGATTATTATAATTAATGGTTAGCAGCAATAATATCTCTCATATTATACAGAGTATTTTTAGAATAGAATTCTACTTGGAAACTTTGAAAGCACGGAAATGTATATGTTTACAATATATACTTAATAATATTATTTCTGACTTTTTCCCCAGCTTACACAAATGGATTCTATAATATTTCATAAAATCTTTGCATATCACAATATCATAATTACTCATTCTCACATCATGTATTCACCCGTATTATTATTATTATTATTATTTATTTAGTACTCACATTCACAACATAGTATGTAGTAATCAGTTATCAGTAATCAGTCAAGCATAATAAAGGTATTTATATAGTAAGAATTATCAAGTATTATTATGAATCTTTCTCTACATTCTAAGTAACGGTTGTAGGAATCTAAATATCCATGTATAAATCTCAGTATATCTTATTATTATTATGAATTCAGTACATTTTATATTTTGTATTGTTTATAGGTAAAAAGTATTTATTTGCTCCCGATGAGGGGAGTTTTTGGATGAAAATCCAAAGATTGTCAAGATTTCCATACAGATTATTTACTTTGGAATTTACCAGCAGTATAAATATGAATATAAATATTTTATTATATAAATATAAATATGAATATAGTCTATCATAATGAGAGTGAGAGTATAGTATATTGAGCCAGGAAAAACAAGGCCCATTTTTGATGAAGAGGAAAAAAGTAAAAAGTAATAACATATTAAATGTAAGTATGTACAGTATTATTCAAGAGAAACTTTGCACTTTCCATGCTGCCAGCATAGAAAGGGCAAAGTCTAGCGTAAATAAAACTGTATATTTCCAACACTTTTCAGTGATTTTCAGTATTCACATATTTCAAAATGTTTAAATATGATCAAAAGAGTTGAAGAATCATTAAATATAATAATAAGTAATATTTGTATAAAGTAGGTATATAAATTCTTGATTATTTGTAATAATAATATTTAGGCAATGTGCAATACTCCAGTTAAATCCCATTGCTTTTTCTCCAAGTTTTGTAATTGATTCCCATGTGTGTACAATTATTCTAATTAGTAATTACAGTTGTTTTCATGTCCCGCTATATTAATATACGTATATAATAATAATATATACAATTCGATCAACAAAAATTTGCTGTCAGTGTGTACACACGAAAACAAACAAACAAAAAAAAAACTAAAACTAAATCTATAGCACATTAAATATGACTAGGACCGCCATTTAAAAGAGTAATTTTATACTCGCTACAAACATCAATGAAAAAAAAGGACCCGTCAAAGTCTTCAGTATCTTATAAATATAAATTATGAATTATGGTTTTTTTCCCCAACAATCATTCATTCTTCAATTGTTCATCCTGCTATCTCTATTCTCTGTGATATATATATATATATAGATATATTCCACACATAAAATTGACACTAAACGAAAAAATGCAGTTGTTTTCAAGAGCAATAATAATATATATAATAAATTCAACAAAATGTATTATGTATATTTTAAAGATTGCAACAAGAAACAAGGGACAGCAATGCATACATGGTCATCAAAATTTAGTCCATGTACAGATTAGTGTGATGGGGATGTAAAAATGTAAAATGTTTTCATCCCTCATTGCTCAAAGAAACTAAAAATTGACACTAATAAATAAAAACCCTTGCCAAATCTACATGTGCAGTGTGTTTTGACTTGAACGCAGACACAACGACAACAAAGACAATAAAATAATAACAAATTCGTTTTAAAAATGCACAAAATATTTACTACACGACGATTTTGATCGTTGCATTACTTTTGTATGGTCGTGAACGTGAACAGTTCATCATTTTTTCAGTCAGTCAGTTTGTTTTTGGATTGGAATTTTGAATTTATCGAATGTCCATTTTGGACTGTTGCTGTTGTTGTTGTTGTTGAACTGCTTGTGTTGGGATGTAGAAACGGAAAGCTGGTGCAATCTGAGTCTCTCTGTGAAAACAAAAAATGGAAAGGATAATTATAATGAGTACTTTTAAAATGCATTTAGTGCTATTTAGTATATATTAGTTTTTCAACAGCAACGAAAAAAAAACCGGAATAATCTGTAGAGAAACGTACCGAGCAATTGGTTTCTTTTGTTCTTTAAGATGACGTTTAGTGTGTTTAGCAAGATGATCACTTCGAAGAAAGCGGCGACCACAGGCAGAACATTGGAAACGCTTTTCCCCGGTGTGTGTTCGGCGATGCCGAGAAAGTTCATCACTCCGAGAAAATCGTCGACCACAATTTTCCCATGTGCAGGCGAATGGCTTCTCACCAGTATGACTACGTTCGTGAGCCTAAACAATTCAGACCAATTGATTAATTAATGAATTATTATACTTGTATTCATATTGGACTGGATCATTATTATAGAAATAATTGCTAGATATACAGGTATATAAATACAGGTGTATGGGAAATTGGTTTACCTTGAGATGAGAAGATTTGTAGTAAGTTTTACCACATCCTTCACGCATGCAACAGTAAGTGCGGCGACGTTCTGGAGCTTGTCCTTTGGCATTAACAATGGGACTTGCAGTGTTTCCAATTCCGACTGTGGGTCCAGCAGGAAGAATAAATGGTGGGAGCATAAATGATTGTTGACCTTCTTGACCAACGACGGTTCCTGGTTTTAACATTGACGGCATGTACAAAATTGCCCCGGCGCTCTGTTGTCCAACTGGGATAAGAGTCATGATGGGCATCATTTTTGGAGCAATTGGGACTGGACTGGGACGAATACTGGTTAAATTAGGGAGATTCGGAGATTCCGAAATGAATACTGGGGCGCGAGTGGAGGTGGCGATGCGGTCTGTACAGAAACACAGAAATAATAATACATTCACATTAGCATACAATACTTATATGGAAAAGGTTTAATTATACTAATTAGTAATTAGTATAATTCATGGAGATTGTTTAGTTTGAAATGTAATGAGTAATGAGTAATGGTGAATTATTACCTAATCCAATTTGACCATCGCCACCGATAGCCACCACGCCCCTCGTCAAAGGAATATTCTTGTCTCTGTGACCGCTCGTCATTTCCGAACCCGATGTTTTGCGGCTTGGTAAATTTTCCGCTGGAGGCAATTCTTTTGCTGGTTCGGAAATTGGTCTCTTACCATTCGTCCCCCGCCTTTTATCATCCCCAAGCAATTTGGCCGGCTCAAACGTTCCATCACTATGAGCAAGCATAATCACTGAAGCTCTTGCTGGTTGAGCTTGTTGTTTAAATTGCTGTTGTTGCTGTTGCTGTTGTTGTTGATGCTGATATTGATACTGCTGTTGTTGTTGTTGTTGTTGTTGTTGCTGTTGTTGAGGAGGTTTGATCTGGACTTGATGTTGATGAAGCTGATAACTTGAAAATGGTACAGTTACCGCGGGTTTCTTGGTCATTGCCAAATTCATTGGGACATCCACATCACGTCCATCTTTATCTTCTTCCTCAGAGTCCACATCGGAGGACTGAGGTGTCAAAAGACCATGAGCAACTCCACACAATCCGGAACGGATACTCTTTCGAAGGCCAATGGAAGACCCGATTCGGGATATTGACAACAATGTCTTGACAGCTTCCAAATCTGCTTCATTTGAGTTGGAATCCTCCTATCAAATCCACACAAAGAAGAAACAACAAGATTAGTTTTTATCCCAATAAAGTTCATTTTATCATTTTATCATCCTCGTCACATTATTCCCCATTATTTACAATTTACTATTTACTATTTACTCATTCCTCCTCTCGTCGTTCACCCCCATGAACATTTCCCAGTCATAAAACAGATTAATCTTTCACCGGCTACTCTCACTGACTGCCTGCCTGCCTGCCATAATACACATGTATGTACGATACATTAAAGAGACTCCTTTATGGAGTTAAATATTAATTCTCCATCATTTCTATTAAGGAAGCACGAGGTGCCTCATTGCAATAGCATGTGCTGGCTGTAACACTTTCACGTTCTTCGCTCGGGTTCAGTCAAATGTCACATTTTCCTCTCTTTCTCTCTCTCTCTCTCTCTTCTGAACTTCCAATCGATCAAATATGCATGGGGTTTCCTCCATATAAATATATATTGTTGGTCCTCACTCTGAATTCGCAAATTCTCAACGAGGAATCTCTCTCTCTCTCTCTCTCTCTCTCTCTCTGTATTTTAAAAGTACTTTGCTAATCCGTTTAATTTCTCCTATCATGGATAAAAATAGAATTGAACCCATTTAGTTATGTATACAAACGCATGCGGATAGAAAGTGAAGTTGTATATAGGTTTTTATAATATCTGTAGGCTCTCTCTCTCTCTCTCTCTCTCTCTCTCTCTCTGTCTCTCTCTCAAGTCAAGTGCATTATAATTTCTGTATTGTGGATCATTAGAAAAGGAACACGCTCTCGTCACGCAGAATGATATTTGATATTTAAACCCCAATTCATCAACTCATATTTGAATTGAATTAAAAGTCGTCTCCATTTCCCATGTAAGAACTCCAGATTCAATACCCACCATAAAATGAAATATGAAATATCTATTTCTGTTTATACATAAGTATAAGTACAAGAATTCCATAAGGATGAGGAAAATACTAAATAAGTCAATATTATTACTTCATTACATACAACTTTTCAATCTTGATACAAGGTTTATTTGCATTTCAAAAGGAAAATTATCAGTTTGTGTGTATATATTCAGAGCGTGGACATGAATGTGTGTAACTGTGTGTGTGTGTGGATGTGGATGGGAATCACCCCCTCGCCTCGCCTTGAATACAAAGTCTAACTTTTTCATTTAACATACAGAAGTAGTAAAAGAAGAAGAAGAAGAAGAAGAGAAAAAAAACGAAAAGTGTGGGTACAAAGGTGAACATTGAAACAGGAATTTGTAAAAACTATTTTTTGGTTTATCAGGCAATGGATATTTCATCACAAATTGTATGATGCTATGCGACTCCTTTCTTCCCATATTACTGATACTGATAGGTACTGATATATTACTAATTAATATTCAATTGGATTTAGTATATAATGACTTCCCTTGGTTCACTTGACTTTTTTTTTAAATATATGCATAGGGAAATTGGAGTTTAAATGAAATTGTCGTTGGATTGGAGGTGTAAAGTGAGTAATGAGTGCAGTGCAGTGCACGCAACGATAAGAGAATAAGAATAAGAAGAAGAAGAAGCAGAAACGGAGGGGGAAATTCCACATCATGGATCCACAGTCTATACAGTTAATTGGTCTTTCGGAAACGCATTTGAAGAAAATGTAACTTTCCGTCACGAATCGACCTCGTGTAAAAATGAACAAGTTACAATGCAATCACTGTTAATAATAATAAAATGTGTTACTCAGCATCAGCATACTCCCAACAACCAACTTCTCATCATACACACATGAACTCTCCAACTGTTAACTATTAGCTATATCCATCCAGTGAAATGGAGAGAGAGATGTATCCACACCATTCTATCTGTTTCTCTACACAATAACCAACATCTATTCTCGCAGATTCTCTCAAGTTAAAAGTGGATGAATGTGTTGCACTCTCTCTCTCTCTCTCTCTCTCTCTGTCAATCTTCCAAGTAATTAATATGATGCATACGTTTAATGTATTAAATTTATCCCACATTGAAAGAAGAACACACACACATGCACAGAGGCTCATCTCTGTTTCTCTAGAAAATTGCAAAGTGCCTACACAGACGTTTTTAATACAAACTCAAATGAAGATTCGAGATGTGGTAAAGACATGGGAAATCTTATGCCTTTCATCTCCTCTCATTAATTTTTTTTCCTTTTAATATTAAAAGCTACTTAATAGGCAAAAATAAAAAACAAAAATAGTCATTCGATTTGTGATTCGTAATTCAAACAAAGGGAGAAAATTACAAGCAACGACGACAGAAAAGTTGGACATTGAACAGTGTGTAGTCAAAAATGTTTTGTGGTAACTGTTACTACTACTATACTACTATACTTGAGTGTACACAGTATACATTGTAAGCACATTCACATAAAGTACAAAACTTTTAAAATAAGAGTTGATATTTAAATAAATACATGCAGAAACTGTAAACGTGTAGAAAAAGAAAAGGAAGGCAGGGTCATCCATCGAATATACACCTTTTTTTTCATCCACCCAACCAACAATTCAAGAATGAACTCATAAGAATAACATGGAAAACGACGAACAAGTGTCACTCATACTCATTCTAATCCTCATCAACTCATCACCACCATCATATTATTATTATTATTATTGTCAAATACCTTCAAATATTTATTTACATAAAGTAAATCCGTGACTCGAGCTAAAATACACATTTTTCTCGATTTTTTGCTCACTCATTACATTGAATGTCATCTGATCCCTCCATCTCCATGTAATGTTACTCAGTAACAGTTATTGCATTACTTATGCTTATGCAAAAATACTGATTAAGTGTGGATATTCAAATGAAAATAATGTTCTCTCGAGTGGTTTGTATACAAAATACAATGTCAAAAAAAAAAAACTAGAGAGAATTTCCATAATAATAATAATAATAATAATAAATTAATTTACGGTATGTAGGTAAGTACATACTATGTAGTACATACACAACAATTCCAAGTCACAGGAAGACTCGTCGTCAGTCGTCATAATATGTACATAGTAAAAAAATGTGTACTTGAAAATCACTCGGTGAGAGAGTGAACAGCTATACACATCAACATGCACCTAAAAAAACGCTGTGTAATATGTATAACGTTTGAGATAGTATTTGGCCCGCTTTGTCATCATTCTACATATAGTATTCTATACAATGTAAGTTCTCATATACAAATGTATGTAGGTACATATGTACATAGAACATTTAATCTTGACTATGTATGCATGTATGTAAATACTAATAGAGATATAGTCGTACCCATTCCACTATAGAACAACCACCATCATCATTATGAATGAGAAAAATGTGTATGCAGTCCTAGACTATGAAATATGTACATACATATGCATTTTATGATCTGTCTGTGTGTAGTCGCGTCATTCGTGTAGTACTATGTATGTATGTGCGTGTACAGTGAAGTACATGCTGTAGTGCTTTAAATCGGGATATACCACAGTTTTTAGCATGTATGGAAAACTGCTCAACAATTCAGAGTATCAAGTGGAAAATTGAAGGAGTGGTGCGGCCTATGGAGATGATGAACCCTTGAAGTTTTGAAGGCTAAGGGCTCATTCCATCAGTGCTTTTCCCCATCATTTCTGATTTTCTATATAGGGCGTAGCTATACCTACGGAAAAAAGAGTGTATGACGAATGACGAGGAATGATATGTACATAGTAGAAGTGGTGGTTCTACTACGTAATGTTCAACGTTCTTGGGATTAAACGAGTTGCATGTGTTCACTTCGTGTTTTCCTCTAGTTTTTGTTTCACGTGAACAGAGCGTGGTGGATGACTGACTGACTTTGCAATGTAGGCACGGCCGCCCGTATGTATGAATGTAAACAAAGTTGTTAGACTATACTGAAAATACATGCAAGCGAGAGAGAGACCTCGTCGTAGTCGTCGTCGTCGTCATTACAGGGAAATCAATTGGGTTCAAATTCATACTGATAGAATACATTTATATCTTATATGCACCTACATATGTATGTGTAAAGAGTTCAAATGTATCTCGTTGTAAAGTATACTACAATCCATACAATCCACAACTCTATCATAAAACAATAATAATAACATGAATAAAAAAAACTATAATACCCTTTTATGTATGAACGACAAGTCAGAAACTACGTCGAAGTGAGAGGAAATCCCATGTGGACAATGATTTCCCCGAGCCCACACTCAAATTTCATTTAAAAAATCGAGTTTCAATATAAATATTGTATTGTATTTGAACTCGCATTAGAAAAAAAAATCATAATAATACGAGAAGAAGGATGATGGCTTCGTCATCATGATCATCCATGAATGGGACACACCACACCTATGGGCCGATGCCTTGCCAAGCCTCAATGCCATGCCAAAAGCTCAAAGTATCAAAGTGCAATTTTTTCATTAAATGCCGAGAAAACCCAGTTGGACTTTGTACTGTGGACTTTTTTTTCTTCTTCCTTTCAAAGTGGATGTGTATACACACAGTACTGAGGATGAGATGTGTGGAGTCTGTGTCAATAGTTAATATAGTAAATAGACAGGGCAATTCCAATGTAAATACACGCAGCTCGTACAAACTATCATGTCAAAGTTTCAAAAAGTCCCTAAGATTTTACATTTTTAATGAAGAAGTATGTACATTGTACATAGATTATTATTCTTCTTCTTCTTTTTCTTCTCCTGCAAACTCATTTCCTGGATAATCAGTAAAGGCAACTCATCTCATTCAATTATGTAAAAGAGAACTTAGGCTACATTTATGTATAACATAAATATAGAAGAAAAATAAAAACTGATGCAATTCGGTAAGTTTGTTTAATTATTTTGACAACTTGACCGTGACGATAAAGCAGGCAGGTATTTCTCAACAATATTCTTGAGAATTGTAATAATCTAGAAGAAAACGGTGAGAATGGAATCGTTTTAGACGTTTGTATGTATATCTACTATAGTAATGATACTAATACTAATAATCTGTTGGTAGGAGAGAGGTGTACGTATGTACGTATGGATTTTGTGGTAGGAAAGGAGTTGATATGGTAAGAGAGAGAGAGAGAGAGGAAGAGAGAGCACGAGACCCCATCCACATCCAATGTTAATAAATGCAGCTCTGTCATGTGTCTACTCGGTAGACTTTGTACTTTCCAAGCCCATCATGCAGTCGAATCGTGATCACCGCTCGTTCTGGATTCCGCCTTTGCTTTACTCAACTACACTACCACTACACACCACTACCACTACCATCCAATGTCCATTCTATACCATAATGTTCATACATTGTATGTACATACATACAAACGCTTTTTCTTCTACATTTACATTTTATTATTATTATTACTATAGGCCACGTCCTTTTCCCTACATTATTAAATCCACGGATTGTGAGTACAACTAAAATATTCATTTCCTCCCCGAATTATTACCCATCTGCGTATATAAATATAAATGATATTAAATAGGATTGAATTGACCTCTGATCCGGATGGGATTGAAAAAAAAACAGGTCGGATCTTGGCTATTTCTCCATGTTTTTTACTTCCCAATTTCCTTAAATTATGCATTTATATATTATGCATTTAGCCAATAATTGAAGATTCAAATTCAATTTCAAATTCTTTTTATTGTTTAATCGTACGTTGAAAAGGAATATACAAACGATTTGCTGGTATTTTAGCTACATAAGTATATATATAGAAAACTATGTCCATTTCAAGTTCATGGGAAATTCCCATTCGGAATTCCTATGCATACTAAAAAATATTTGGATGGACTGTGACGAGGATGATGAAGAAAAAAAAAGTGTTTCTTAAAATCAAGTCAAGTCATGAAAAGAGCAAGACCTTTGACAGAAGGCAGAGAATGATTAAAAATGTAATAATTTATGACTGATCTCCCATATATATAAATTATATCTCTTGTTGTATTTTTGATGACCTATTGCCGCTTTTAATTTTTTCTCTTCTCGTTCGAACCATCGTCTAATTATTACCAGTATATGTGATTCAATCATGATAATAATATGCAAACTAATACCAAATCCAGTTATTTCCAGTTCCTATTTTAGTTAGCTAACAAAGGTTTCTGTTCTAGAAGCTGGATATATCCAGTTTCAAAATGAAAAATTAGAAAATTATAGAGTTTTAAAGTTAGACTTTGAGTTGCGATGAAAAAGAAGAAGGAAAAGAAAATATCTCTCAAAGACTGGGAACACGCGTCGGACAACATGCCAATAGGATTTAACTATATGAACTCATATTCATTCTCAAACTATACATGTCAAATGAATTACGACAAATCTTATACCTTCTTTTTGTATGGTATGTGTAAGTATAGTGAAAAAACGTTACCGACCTCGTACGCACAGTATAAAACTGTGGGATTTGGAGGATTTCTACTTGCATTCATCCCTGTAATTAGTAATTAGAAGTCTGTTGAATCAACAAAGGATCAACTTGAAGGTTATATGCCAAGTGATTTACTTGTAAACTTGTAACCGATTACAGGGAAACTTATAAAAAAACTCTAATGTGTATTCATGAACTCAACTATTAAAAGTCTAATGGAAAGCAATGAAAAAATGAAAGTATTGCCGTTGAAATTTGATGCCAAGTGAATGAGAGAGAGAGAGAGAGAGAAGGTGGAATTTTTAACATCGTGCTTTCACTATCGACGACAGGGTATTGTACAGGAGCAGCTGATGACTCTCTTTTGTGCCCTTATCTTTTTCTTACACTTAAAATACTTAAATACACGAAAATATATTCGGATGACCTTTAAACTAAATTTAAAGTAAAATATGTTGATAAGAATAAGAACAAGAAAATATAAGTTAACTTTTACTTACATCCATTTGTGGAGTACACGGAGGAGATAAGACTGATAAATCCAAAGCCATTTTCCCTTTTTGTATTTAGTACAACTTTTCACACAAAAACAATTGACAATTTCAATTGACTTTTGACGAGTAAACAAAAATATTACTGGAATTCACACACAAAATGATTGAACAAACAATAGAATCGAATTTGGATTCCGCTATATATCTTGATTTGATTGGTTGGTTGGTTGTCAAGAGAATGTAGAATGTGGAACACGATAAATAAAGTAAACGAAGAAGAAGAGACGACGTTTTGTCACTTTGAGACTTGAAAGCAGACTAAAACTGGAACTGAATGAATTTCACACTTAATATATATAGCCGATAGCGACGATTAAACTTTGGTTTAAAATTGAATTTTCCACGATCTTCAAATGTCAACAAGAACAAGGAGATTAAGATGACGATGATGATAATTTGATGATTACGTTTTTTTTTCGCACACAGATATATTACAATATGTATATATTTTATATTCTTGATATTTAATAGTAACAAAATTACTGGTTGGATTATAATGAGATGATGAATTTTTCTCTTTCGTTGTCGCGGATGACTCTGATTAGTATATAATAAATGACTAAATCACAGGATCACACAATTATTATATGATGTCAGTATTATCTACTGGTATGTAAATCTTTTTCTCACTCCTCTCGACTGTCTGACTGTCCAACTTGAACAAAACTTTTGACTCTCGGTATAGTTAAAGTGGAAGGAGGATTCTGTGACGAAGACAAACAGTATTCAGTTGGCGGTCGTCATTTCTCCTCCAATGAGACACGAGGGTGTGCCTACTAGAGCCCTGTCCACCATCATCATTCAATCCTCACCAACAATCTCTCCATTCCATTTCCAACCCAAATTTCCCCATAAAAGTCCCTTCCTTTCCCTATAAACCACTTCCATACAAACTCCACGTCTTGGCAACCATATTTCCGGGGTTTCACCCGAGAAAATCCATGTTTATCTGGATTTTAGAGCAAGATTTGACTGGGAGGCCGTGAATTTGTGGGTTTGAGGATGGAAGGGAATTTTGGTCCTTGTTCTCCTCTGCCAGTTTATTATGATGTTTTGTTCACGTGATTTCCTCGTGGAAGGTGAATGGGCGATGCGTGAACTGCCGTGGTCTATCAGCTGAAGACTTGTTTATTTTGCACGTAAATAAAGCCAGCCTGAGCATGCATATTTATTTCTACACACTTGCACGTCCATCCCAGCCTACTCCTCGTCCTCTATATTTGAATCTTTTTTTTTTTTTTGCACTATAACAAATACTAAGCAATTCTTAAAACACCCAACTACTACATAAATACATACTTCCAGTGGTGGAAGGAATTCCGTTGTGGACTCACAATAAACATTGAACATTGTACCTGTATATGCAATAGGAGTGTGTGTGTGTGTGTATATGTATACTGTGTGTATGTGTGTGTTTTTTCGTACTTGCTCATTCTATTTACTATTATTTACTATTATTATTTAGTACTCACCCAGGTATGCTTGTCTTAAATTACAATATTTTTTTGTGTACTATATTTGATATTAATACATTTTCATGCTGCAGTAAATACATGAGTGTGTGTGCATGTGTGGTTTTGGTGTGCCTGCTTCAGTCTTCAGTGCTCTTTATGATGAAACATTTTATGATATTTGTTCACACACTCAATATGTATTCCGAATATCCTCTCGTTGCATTTGTCATTCGCGTGATTTGACTCTTGACTTGATGAATGACTTTTACATAGCGACTCCCTCCAACATTATATAGACTCAATTTGGAGGGGATCACTATATAAATGTGCATCTGTATAGTCCTTACCTTTTTAAATATTTAAATCTCGGGATTTTAATTAGAGAATTAATTATCCATCCTAAATTCCATGTTTTATGTTGAATATATATTTGTATATATACAGTTAAATGTTTTCAGTTTTTGTACTGATTGTTTGGATTGTCATCCGTTAAAAGTGTATCGGCAAGGAGTTGCATAAACTACATGCATAAACTACATGCAGTCGTCGTCATACACAAACGAACGAACGAACGATCGAACACACATTCTCATATTGCCCAACCTTCAGAGTACTGGGGATGTGATTCGCATAGAGGAAACCCACCCACACTCTGAGAACGTGAAACAATTGTCACTTGGTGTGTGCCATTTCATGATCTAAATGCGAAGAAAGAAAATCTACGTGACAACAAACATTTGGACCTTTGTACACACACTTTTACACCCTCTTTTTTTGGCTTTCCCATGCATGCACAGTGCCACACACCTCCATATTAATCATCATCATCATCATCCTAATAATCCTAATAAATAATACTACCAACTATATAGAATAGAGAATAGCATGTATAGGAATTCTCAATATCTGTAAACATAGCTAAAAATTACCTGAGGGATTTTATCACAAACAGAAACAGAACATGCAGACATGCGGTATCAACACTCTAGAACGTGATCATCCCCATTTTTTTATGACTCATATAATAAATATATACACGCAATGAAACTGTTTTCATCCTATTTAATTGGTTGCTCTAGCCTTGCTCTATAGCTGTATAGAAATTCACGGAATCGTATCCGAATTCGGACTGCATCCAAATCAATGCTACATTAATATTAATAAGTCAGCCACGTATATTTATATAGGTATGTGCGGGAATATTTTATGGAATCGTATAGCTGAGGACGTGATTGGGAATACTCATAATATATTAAATCATGATTTTGTTGGCCCATTCAAAGAGGAGACATACCGTAACGTTTAGACATTTAAGTATACAATCGCGGAGTAATGAGGTACAATTAAAATAACTGCGAATAAAGTATTTATAAAGATACGTGGTGTGCGGATATACATTTAGATAAAACAAATTCCCCGTATACAAAAAAATAATACATGAAATGATGAAGCATATTCCTTTTTATTAGATACTATTGTCTATCTTCTAGTTGTATATTATATAAGAGTGCATGCTATTTTAAGCGTCCGTGTGCGTGTGTCTCCTGTGTGTGTGTATAGAAACGTTCTTGCTGACGCTTGCATTTTTCAATGTGCACTTCAAACTGTGCGAAAACAGTATGTATATAATGAATAAAATGGTATAATCTCTCTTTACAAATCATCCGAGTGAGTATACGAATCACACTCAACATCACACTCAACATCCAAATGCATGATTAACACCACCACCACACATTTACGTACCGTAAAGCTTGACTTAAAAGCCTACTCTCGAATACAAGCCTACCTTTAATATAAGCCTTTAATATAATATAAGCCTAGTTTTTTGTCCCGTTTTATCTATTTTATCTGTAAGCCATTTACCGTAATGCTATCGAGTTATCCTTGGTTTCTTGACATTTTCAAGAATTGCAGACATTAGCCTAGGCTTTTAATTCAAGTTTTACGGTAACTGTCCAGACTCCCATACATGAATACAGATATGCTGTGACGACGTGTATTTGGAGTCCAAGGAAGAGTCAACCAACATGTCACAATCAAATTAAATAAAAAATCAGGATCTGTTCACGTGGAAAATGTTACATTTTGAATGACAGGAAATTTCCATAACCAAATTTTACAGGATTTTCCATGTATAGTGTACGATGCACACGAATATACAACGAATACAACGAAATGGAAAGTCGACATTTCAAAGCTAATGAACTAATGAAATATCGTGTACATGCGGAGATGGGTCCTAAGTTCAATATGAATCGTCATATTTTGACAAAGGAAGTGAAACCAATAGTTCAATTATAAATTCTTTTAATTCCTTGTAAAATGAATGGTTTAGGATTTCCTTCAATTCCCTTCCCATAATTTCCATTTGCCCATCCTACAAAAGATAAACAGTGAGAATTTATTAATTTGATTTATGAATTAAACCAGTTTTCTTTCTGTTTGATTGTCTATAATTAGTATCAGCTTTGGCTTGCTCAACTAAAAAGTCCAAAGTTTGCACACATGCAGAATTCAGTATGAAAGTATATGGGCTGGGGTTGGGACGTAAAATCGTAAAATCGCAAAATTGAGTGTATATAATATAGAGTAAGTATGTATATATATATCTGTATATTATATATGTATAAAGTTTAAACTTGAATGAGGAGTGTAGAGTTTTGGCATATACGATGAATGATGCATGATGATGAACTACTGATGCTTTTATAAAATATATAAATAAACTTTTACATATTTTGAAATCATGATCATGATGAGCAGACCATTTTTTATTTATTTTTATAATAAGACGATTATAAAAGAAAACATGTGTGTGCATAATGTGTGGTGCATACTAATTGCTACATTAGGAAGACGTGCAATTGCTATAATATATATATCCGTTGAGAATTGGGATTTGATAACGACTGTCCTGTATACGCAAATAATACAACAAGTGACATTTGACACAACACGACAAATTTCACTATGTAATTAAACTATTTATAAATGAAATTGTTCATTATAAATTCATCTGCCTGCATCTTTCAAATATATATCTGCACTTTGACTGTCACCAATGTTTATTTTTATCCAATTCCAATTGTACACCAAAATCTATATAGGGATTCCACTTTTAGGTACTTACTCATCAACTCTCATATGCATTTTCTAAATTTCCACTTGTAAAAGAGAGAAAAAATGCGTCGCAAAAAGGGATTTATAATAATTGTCCACATGTTTTAAATGAATATGCACTTCAACGTGGATTCGTATTACATATATGATATGGATATAAAGTATAATATAAACAAACACACAGGGCTTGAATCTTGAATTAAATAGTTAATCACTCATTAATTTTTGCATAGCGCCACAGCCAAAGGACTATCTATATGGACTTTACATGAAATATCAAAATATTTGCATACAAAAAGGTTGTGTGTATCGTATTCTTGTGTTTGTGTACATTTATGGTAGACGAAACTATCGACACAGCAGAGGGAATTTGATGATGACAAAAACAAGCATGGTGCATGGCGACAGCGACAAGTAAATACATGTACATGTGTGAAATATGTGAATATGTTGACAATTAACTATAAATGTTGTAAAGGTCAAGGGGAGGATGGAATGTCGCATCGCAATTCTTGGTATTTACAAATCCTCAATCGTTACATATTCTTTCGGTATATCTCAAATAGAAAATAAATGAGGGAAGCCAAAAGTCTCAATTGACGAATCAAATCATGTTTCACGCTCGTCATTGTGGCTCGTGTACAATTTACACAAATCACAGATCGCACAAACCTCTCGCTCTCCCATATCAGCTATCAAAGATTCCCAATCAACGACAACGACGGTGTTTAGACTGTTTAGTCGAGACAAGTTGAGATGTTACGTAAGGATGTTGACAAAGTCACCAATGGTGCAAACCTCAGTCAGCATTTCATGATAATACAATCTACCTATGTAGTAGTCTATGTACTTAAGCATACTTTTCTCCCCGTATAACTATGTATACACTTGGAATTACAGTTACGCAAGTTAATTCGACGGTTTGCATATGCAGATCTGTGGGTACTCACACTCACCGTCCCCGTAGTCAAAGTGAGCGACATTTTTACAAGTTCAAGATCACAAGCAAGAGACGGGAGAGTTCCAAAGTATATGTATATATATATATATATATATATAGTCTTTTCAATGTTTACAACTACATTTTGAATCAATGCAACTCGGAGGTCCAAACCTCGTTGGTTGAACATACTTATATATTTACATCATTACAACATTAATCATGAAAATCCCTATGATTAAATTTGCAATTTGTATCTGTTTCGTTGATGGCAAGATTCTGGAATTAGTATTTAGACAAGTTGTGCAATGTGCAATGTGCAATTCTTTCATACTGGACAAATTATTTATTTCACTTCTTTTTTTTATTCTTCTACCGGATTTGTATTGTGTGCAGTCACCCATTTTAGTTTACAAGTAAACCTGTTTTGCTATGTTTTCGATATTGACCTGGAATTGACCTGACTGGTCAATTCGACTCTCCTGAGCATGAATATGAAGGTTTTACGTGCTAATTTAATTTCTTCAAAAAGTTACAGAATTTTGAAATTTGGTT
>JAIUND010000903.1:0-48098 GCA_034699125.1 Gisinianus flammeolus | reverse complement strand
ATTAAAAGGCTTCCAAACAATTTATTTTCTGTAAATATTTTATAAGAATTTAAATATACTTATAATTTTGTACTTACTTACAATGCAAAGGACATCGCAGGCATTGAATAGGAAAATGGCTTTCTGAGGGATTTGGCTCAAAATTGGCTCAAAATTTTGGTAGGTCACACATAAATTATGTGACATAATGCTGTAGGATCAACTTGATTTTGTGACCTTTGGTGACCTGTGGCGGTCATCAGGAGCAATCCCGAGAAAAGTGGTAATGAAAACGTTGTTCCCCTACCTCTAGACTACCTCCCCACCAATTTTGAGCCAAATCCCTCAGAAAGCCATTTTCCTATTCAATGCCTGCGATGTCCATAAATTCCAATTCGTTTTTGAAGAAAAAGTATAAAATATGTAAATAAGTATATAATAATAATAAAATATATTAAATGATATTAAATATAATATATAATTATTACAAGTTACTTAAATAATAATATAATATATTATGTAACATTTCTATTTCACACCCTTCTCTCTGTTTTCAAGTGTTGATACGAAACATTAGATAAACATTAATAATTATTATAGACAATGAATTATTTAAGTGGCATTCCCAGCTTCAAACATGCATGTGCTAAAGAAAAATTGTACAAAAATAAAACAACAGTCATTAGATTAATTGAATTGGAACGATTTCTATAAGTGTATGTAAATATCGAAAGTATGAATTGCATGTATTTAGCAACAACATTCATTTCAATACCTACTTCTTGTATACATAGGTAGCTGTTATAACATAAATTCAACTTACCAAACTAATGACATGACAAGACACAGACTTGTAAGGAATGGACTGATCACAAAATGGACACATTAAAAATTTTTCCTTCCCAGGCGTCTTCTTGTGAGCCCTTTTAAAGTGCTCAAATAGCTCTTCAGTCGACTTACAAAATTTGAAGCAAAAGTAGCAGCGCAGAAGTTTGTGTTTATTTACACATGCACTCGCCTCGGCTGGACTCCCATAGACCGTCTTACATTTCTGACATCTTTTTGCCTCTGACAAAAACCATATTATATCCTTGCATTCTGGACTATCTTCGTCATCAGCATCAGAGGGTGTCAAATCAGACTCATCAGATTCTTCTTTTGATGTGGCACTATTCCTAGAAGCCGCATAACTTGGTCTACCTGATCTTCCAACCCCTAAATTTCCAGCAGCTGTTGTTGTTAGAGTTTTTAGATATTTTGACGATGTTTGTTTCTTCTTCATCCCATTTTCATTCATGTGCTAAAGAAAAATTGTACAAAAATAAAATAACAGTCATCATTAGATTAATTGAATTGGAACGATTTCTGTAAGAGTGTATGTAAATATATCGAAAGTATGAGTTGCATGTATTTAGCAACAACATTCATTTCAATACTGTTATAACATAAATTCAACTTACCAAACTAATGACATGACAAGACACAGACGTGTAAGGAATGGACTGATCACAAAATGGACACATTAAATAGTTTTCCTTCCCATGCGTCTGCTTGTGAGCCAAATTAAAGTGCTCAAATAGCTTTTCGGTCGACTTACAAAGTTTGAAGCAAAAGTAGCAGCGCAGAAATTTGTGTTTATGTTTATTTAAACATGAACTCGCCTCGAATGGAGTCCCATAGACCGTCTTACATTTCTGACATCTTTTTGCCTCTGACCTAAACCATTTTATATATTTGTATTCTGGACTATCTTCGTCATCAGATTCTTCTTTTGATGTGGCCCTATTACTAGAAGCCGCATAACTTGATCTACCTGGTCTTCCAACCCCTACATTTCCAGCAGCTGTCGTCGTTAGAGTTTTTGGATATTTTGACGATGTTTGTTTCTTCTTCATCCCATTTTCATTCATGTGCTAAAGAAAAATTGTACAAAAATAAAATAACAGTCATCATTAGATTAATTGAATTGGAACGATTTCTGTAAGAGTGTATGTAAATATCGAAAGTATGAGTTGCATGTATTTAGCAACAACATTCATTTCAATACCTATACTTCTTGTATACATATGTAGGTAGCTGTTATAATATAAATTCAACTTACCAAACTAATAACATGACAAGACACAGACTTGTAATGAATGGACTGATCACAAAATGGACACATTAAATAGTTTTCCTTCCCAGGCGTCTTCTTGTGAGCCCTTTTAAAGTGCTCAAATAGCTCTTCGGTCGACTTACAAAGTTTGAAGCAAAAGTAGCAGCGCAGAAGTTTGTGTTTATTTAAACATGAACTCGCCTCGGCTGGACTCACATAGACCGTCTTACATTTCTGACATCTTTTTGCCTCTGACAAAAACAATTTTATATCCCTGTATTTTGGATTGTCTTCGTCATCAGCGTCAGAGGGTGTCAAATCAGACTCATTAGAGTCTTCTTTTGATGCAACATTATTCCCGTTTGAAATACTCATGTTTGATGAGGACAACGTGACGTTGGATGTAACTAAATTGGTAGAAACGATAAACAGACAAGAAAATTTTACAATCAGATATGTTCTTTGAAGTATAATACTTCAAGTATTTGATAAAAAACAATAAACTGTATTACAATGAAAACTGGAGATGATGAATGATGATAATGAATTTAACTTACGACCAGTTTGTCCGGGTGGGATCCTGAGACAAATATATATATATATATTTGGCAAATCAATAAATAAATTTATTAATTGTTTGAATAGGTGATTTATAGAGACAGTCCTGTGAAATTGATGAAGGGAGAAACAAAACTATACACAAAAGCACACAGGACTTTTCCTTCAGTGTGCGAGCCTACTAGTACATAGTAGACTTTTATTTTACCTCGACATTCCTGAGAACTAAAAATAAAGCGGCCGCAGGGCGGTTCAAAGTCTAATTTTCTTGATATATATAGCAAACAGATAAATAAGCACCCTTATAGATCGGTTTTGACTTAAGGCTTCTTTCTTCGTTAATTACAATCATGCTGAAGGGTATAGAGTATGCTCGGAAGTATAGACTATACGGCGGCTCCTATAATAAAACGAAACATGTCGCTTTAAATTTCGCAGCAACCAAGTTGCTCAATATGTCAAATTTTATGTTGCTCATAAGCAAACTAAAAAATGTTACTAGTTACCTATGCCAAGAATAATTATTTTAATTATCTCAAATTTGCATGTAGTGAATTGTGAATTTACTTTCGAATTTAAAATAAATCTCCGTACGACAACAACAATCATTTCTAGTAAAAATAGAAATTTTATACACTTTTTAGTTCACTTTACTGATTGATTTGATTTTTGATTTAGTTCCGAAAATTAAGCTAATATATATTTACACACAGTCTTACACATTTTATATATACCTATACTGTTGGAACAGGCCATTGTAACATTTGAAATATCAATATGGGATTCAGGGTAAATTCGTTTCAGCCTACTTATTATGTAGTTAAAACAAGTCATTGGTCCTCACGACTAAACCAGCGACTAGAAAAGTCAAAAAAGATGCAGCAATCACTGATGAAGCTCCAGAAATTCGATTGATTTCTTGTCTACAACGACTATCAGGGAGAGCAAAATCTCTGATTGTTTTCGGGTAGCTTGTGATGTTATATTTATTAGCAGCTAGAGCAGATCGGGTTTTATTTGTGGTAATGGTTGCAAATACAAATGTGGAAATGTGTTCTCCATATCGCAAATCCTGTTGAAGTTCTTTGAGGAATTTGGGTGTGTAGTTCCTTGAATTTGCAACTTCCGAAAATGTCTTTTTTGCCAATCTATCAGGTTTGGTAATGATGGGATCCAAAATCTCACTATCCCTGTTAATGAAAATTTTAAATGATCATTTCTCATACAATATTAATCAAAATTCAAGTACTTAATTTTTAATTAGTACAAGTACATATATCTGTATATGAGTCGAAATCACAGAATTTGTATACGATATGTTCATCAAAATTCTTACTCGTCAAAATCTGTGATTTCAAATTTAGCAAACAATTTAGTGAGAGGGTAGAAACTTCGACAGGCGAGTAAATCCATTTTTGGGTAGTAGAATAGAAATACGTGACACATTTCTTCATGAGTTGATTCTCCAGCCAGAGTCACGTTCGGTTTGCCAGTGGATGACATTACACATTCTATTAAAATACAAGAAATAAATCAGATGATTAGTACAAGCAAGGATAATTCGTTTTAGGTATATATTACACACTTAAACACTCATAATCAAAAATACCCATGATATTTACCCATGGTTAGATGGTCACCAGGTAGAACGGAAACCTCATTAGGAAGCTCCCTAGTCTGTTGGTAATCAAAATCGTAAAAGTCATCTTTCAGTATCCACGGAAGTTCAACTCCGTCACGGAAATGACGGACTCTCAATCTCCTCCCTAAAATTATACAAGTGAAATATATATTATAATAAGTTATCCATTTATACACTGGAATTGTAATTTCCCATAATTATGACATGTACATGACCAAAAGCGGGCAAAGTCGTCTAACCACTCAAATGTGAATGCATATTCACACTGACAATTTTGATTCCATCTTTGGGTAGAAATTCCTTGGTATATTGTGAAGAGCAGTGACCACTCAAAGTAAATTCTGCAGTATTTGGGGGAATGAAAAGCGATGGTAAAATTTCTGTTCCAATCATCAAGACGGATCCTTCATCTGGTCTATATAAAACCGCGGGTTACAATTATTTTACGTTTGTTAGTTTAATTCAAAATCAACCGGAACATTTCGAATTTTCTCAACCGCCACATTAAATTACATAATGGAGAAATGCGGAGTTTGTAATTTACCGGATTTCATCAGTAAAATAAAGATTGAATCCGGAAGTAAACTGAAGTCCGGCTTTAAGTTGTGGATTGTCGTAATGGACTTCAAACATAATGTACTGATCATCTTGACTGTCTGCACCTCCCACAGGTACTCCCAAATGATCAGGAAGAACGATACGCTATTATATATTTAGTAAATAAAAGCAGTCAACTATTAGAAAATACGCTTTAAATTATGAAAATCCTATACATATCTTATATATACAGACAAGTATTGATATTGATTTGTGTGGACTTAGAGCATGTCTCGCTAATTTCCAAGTAGATTTCCATCGCGCGTATAAAAAAAAACTATAAGAGATATCAACTTTATATTTGAAATACGTTTAGGTGAGTTCATTGTCTTGTCCTGTGATTTTTTATAGGGAGGCAGGACACCTTTTTGACTAATTAATATTGAATGGCGTCGACAACGTCGAATTTTGTCTTGTACACTGTTTTTTGAAAAAGACTTGTTAATATTAGTATTTATTCGTTTGAATGACGATACGAATTTTGCTGGGTGACGACGACGTTTGTACAGTCTTTTCATTTGTACAATAAAAAATTTTATTGGCCAAGGATTGGGCAAATGAGGCACATTGTTCGTTTTCCGCGGAAGTCGCACTTTTTCGGCTCTCAAGACCCCGACGGGGTTTTCCTTGCAGTGGCATGATGCCAGATGCCAGATTTAGTCAAGAAATGTATCACATGATTCGATAAAGGGGACCAATATCTTATTGACGCATTTCATTTGGCCCACATTTCCGGTCATGGTACCCTCAGAAATAAATCGTTTTGAAACTGCTCCGTCCGCAACCTTAGCTCGACTCACCAAATACTTTTTAAAAAATTTCTCTTTTAGCTTGTTTTTATATTTAAATGAGATACCTGGTTTATGAGAAATTTAATTGAACTTCCAACCAGGCTGGTTTTTTGGATCCTGGAAAAAGTATGATTCGTCATGTGACACAATGAAGTTGCCCAAACGGGCCAAAAAAATTTGCGAGAAAATTTTTTCTGGGTTTTTGGGAATTGTTTTCTCGATTTTTTCAAATCAAAGGGCTACCTTCTTCTCTGTTAACTCTAATGGTCGGCTTGTGGACTTTGATGTGTGAGATAGTTCATTTCGGAATTGCAACTCTGACCGATGTGTTGGGGTACGTTTTTTTGTTAACTATCCACAAAAACTGCAACAACTTTTGTTTTCGAAAATTTCGCTGTTGTTTTGTATAGAACTGTACAAGATTCTTTTCGACACTTTTTGGCAATTTTGGTGTCATATTTTTCTTTTAACTAATTGACTATTACAACCTATTTTTAAATTAAAGGTAAGAAGTTATATTTTTCAGTGTCAAATGTCCACTGAAAAAAGTTTAAAATTCCCGCGCGTATTCAAGAAACTACCATCGAAAATCTACCTGGAAATTAGCGACACATGCACTACTTTGCCACCGACTTACTTTGCCCCCGACTGCCCAGCCAAAGAGGATATTGTTGCATTTGGGTTTAAGTTCCTTGTAAATGTCTTCGTAGCAAGCCATCCCAGGTTTTCCATGTAGACTTTTAACAGCCTCAAACACTTTGGGGTCCTCCAGATTACAAGCAGTTGCTGTGAAATGATGAGTATATTGAACGGAATTCTCATCACCCAGATAAGCTTCCAACTGTATAATTGTCGGATAATCAGAAGGAAGTCAGAAATGTTACAAGTACAATTCTTCTTAAAGACGACGATGCTCAAGCCGTTAATAAATAAATAGTAAAATATAGGCTTACAGCAATCATGTGATGTTTCTTGTCAAATTTATCAAGCTTGTGGATAGTACACAAATATGTTGTCTCTTGAGCAGGGAGTGGGTCATTCACTCTCACCTTCCATTTCTTTAGTCTATATATACAGACACATATTTAAAAATAATAATCAAATCCAAACAAAGCAAAGTTCAATTTTTAGTTTTTAGTAGGTACAACACACATAATTTTCACCAATAAAGTCAATACGAGTTGACTTACTTTTCTTTATTAAAATAAGGCTCTGGAGGATCAAATAAATTGAATTGTCTTCCCCCACGGTTTGTGCTGTGGTAAGTGATGTCATCAGTCTCACCAAAAGACCAAATAACATTCACCGTGTCTGCCTATACACAAACACATAAAAACACATATCATCAATAATGTCATTGACAAAAACTATAATATAATATTACGTGCACTTTACACCAATAATTCTATAATAAAAAAATCCACTTTTGTACATGGGGATGATTGAATTTAGTTCAAGCAAGAGTGCTATCAAATAATGCAATGTATACCGAAATAACAATATCTTGATCATCACAAGTGTCCAAAGCTCTTGAGAACTTCAAATAGGTGTGAGTGCCGTTTTCGGTCGCGTCGAGTAAAATCCAATTTTGATGAATGTCCACGGAAGGCTCCACAGTGGAATTGGAGTAACGGTCCTATATATTTATATGTATATTTCACAATAAAGGAAGGAAGACATGATGAAAATATTTGAAATAGGCATATATGACATTAGCCTATATCATATATCATATATAGGTACAAGGATTTTCTCAACTTTTAATCCTAAATCAATTAGACTCTCACCTCGAAATATGGAATTCCATCTCTCACACCTCCAATAATAAGATCAGCACCGATCATGGATGCTTTCGGGGCGATACCGAAACCGACGAAACCCAGCGTCTTGACGGTCACTTCGAATGTAACATTATCGTTCCTTTCATCAATGTCGTAGGTAAAGTGAAAGTTTTGTTGATTGTCTAAATAAGCTCCCTGCTTTACACAATCCCCAACGGCCAACAAAATAAAACAACATAGTCCAACAATGCTGTTCTTCATTTTGCCCGATTTCTGTTTACTCAGTATACTTAATGTACAATATATTTGTATATATAGTTTACAGTTAGTGAATTACATAGACAGTCTAAATAAGACTGTGAAAGACAAGACAGTAGCGGCGAAAATATTGTTGTATATAATTGAATGAATTCGAGTCGGAAACTGAATGACTCTCAATAGATGCAGATTGTATTTAAATACCTTTGCGGCTTTTCAATCCTTTGTGTGTATAATTGATGATTGGGTTATTAATTACCCTCAGATTAGATATTATCAGGCAATTCAAACTTATTATTGTCAATTTACTTTACTGACACTTTGTAAGTCGCATTGTTCACACATTTTCCTCTCTTTGTTTGAATATATATAATTTGTAGGGGGAATTCGCTTGTGTTTTTGTACATACACTTTCAGTGCATAAATACTAAATACCCAACAAATATTTCATTGATCGATCACCTGTGAAATGATGAGCAGAGTTTACTCATTTATGATTTCCCCATATGTACATGAATATACATATATATATGTATGTACATAGTTACAAGTCTGGTAACCTGGAAATTTTGGAAATTTTGGAGTGAGAGAGAAATTGATTATGCACATGGAAATCCAAGCTGAATGGGGACTTCCGAGCGATAAGATGAATGTTTATTAATAATTTTATAAGTACTTATGTACACATTGTTGACAAATAAATGAACTTCTCCTGACTGCAAATGAGTGTGTATTTATTTCACTCTCCTTTGTATGCACATATCGGGAGACAGATGACGAGTTCTTAAAAACTTAAAATACATGTAGGAAAAGGGAAAGTCTACTTGCTATATTATTATACTGACCACACCATTCCAGGCAAAGGTCAAGATTTATTCAATTATCATTACAGATATATATATACTGATATAAACTGCAATGTCACAAGCCTTTAAATATTATCGAATAACAGAACCATACTGCTATGCTGTAAACAACTGAACTTGAACTTGACATGGGCTGCGTTAAAATCTAAAAAAATGATTGCTCGTATGCGAACATGAAACACTAGAAACAAGAATGCAGAATCAAATGTGAATAAAGTTTTCCCACCATGTTCTTCGTTACATGTATACACTGATATTTGTACCTTATCTCTATCACTGCTTGTACATAGACTATATCGATTGTAAACAATTTATTATCATTTTGTATTTAATCGGAACATATCCCAAATTTAATTAGATTGTTCAATAGCCAATTACAAGAAGTGAACTTGTGCTTGACAAGCAAATGTACCAAAAATTGAGTCATCATTTATATTATTGCCCATCTTTGCTTTGAAATCTGGAAGTTATCACAGTATAATTGCTAATTTTGGCTTCGCTGTCAGCTGAAATCTGTAAATTCCGAGTACCCACAGTTATTTTACTTGAATCTGACGTGAAGAAATTCTCATTTCCTTTGTATTTGTGAAAAGGTTTAGTAGTACGTATTTTACTTGACGTTTCTCGCACTTGTCTCAAATCCAACTTACTGAACTGCTGTACAAACCTTTTTTTTTTACCAAAATCCTTTTATGTGTCACCTTAATTAAATCATATCTCAATTAAGTCCATCCGTCCTCAATTCCTATATAAATCTACAAGAATGTTTTTTTATCTTGAACAAATATTTGGGTGATGAACTTCATGGAATTTATCTGATAGGATATATATGAAGTGTAAAAAGTAGAAACCTTGTTTCAAAAATGTATACTAATTCAACAAGTGAAACGTAATTTAATTATATTATTATTATTACATTAGCAGAACGTTTCTCTCATATCTTAATATTTTCTCTGAAGTACGATATATTTATGATTAGGTTGACGAATAATTCTGACTATGATGACAGGATTTTAGCAGAATAAAAAGTCCCCCAGCTAAAAGTATGAAACATATATATGTGCAGATACGATGAATACGCAAAATTTAAAGTGAAATGCGTTTTTGACAAACGAACTTCAGTGTGTTTTGTTAGAACGAACAAGTGCAATTGCAATATCTAGGTAATTTTGTTAGACTTTCAGTTTTATGGATTTCCTTTTGCTGAACTTGGAGTTCAATTCACACAAGGAATACGTGTTCCAATAAATTACTGTGTTTCCATATATAGATATTAATACGACATTGAATATTTTGTACAGATATAGTACATAGCTCATTAGAAATGTGTATCCCGTTGAGGATTATGACGCTATAAAAATTATGGATTATGAATTATAACAATGTGGAAAGTAAAAGTTAAAGAAAAAGAAAAAAAAAGTAGTAAATTTGTTTTGAGAAAACAATCATAGTTCATGAGAAACATTAGCATTTACTAAAGTTTTAATTAGAAATTAAATAAAGAGTGCAATGAAAAGATAGGGAATTTCAGGTAATAAAAGAAATTAAGAAGCCCAGTCCCACCCTCCAGTAATGATTCTTTAGATTCTTTGTACAAGATAAAATTCTCTCTTCTTCTTCTTCTTCTTCTTCTTCCATTTCCTCTCTTTTCCATTTTAATTTTCCATTTTCGTCGTTCCCATCCCCACGTTTGTCCTCGTCTCCATGCAGCATGCTGGCCATATGCAGCAGTGAAATTCGAATTGAAACAAGGAGAGAAACGGTGAAAGTAGACAAAAAAATATGTTATGGAAATGGGAAGTGAAGAGATGGCTCTTGATTAGGTATTCTCTTCTGATCTCTCTCTCTCTCTCTCTCTCTTGTCTCCGTTGGAGTATCAGCATTGGAATTGTCGGAGAGTCTCTTGAATCTCGAGTCATCCTGGAAATGGGTCGGAACTCGGAAGTGTAGAGGTGTAATAAAACGCAATTTAGTTTCAAAGGTTCCCATCCTGTCATAAAGTTTTTCTCTAATTCACCCGGGTTTCTCCCATTCTCTCTCCCTTTACACACACACACACACGCTTTCACTTTTCTTCCTCACTTTACTTTTTCACACCACACATTCACAATCTCCCTCCATTCCAACCAGGAGAAGAAGAAGACGAAGAAAAAAAACGACGACATTTTAACTTTTACTTTAACTTTGAGCAACTAACTATCCGCAGTGTGTGTGACCATGACACATTGAACAGTGACAGCGGCGGTGCGTGGGGGAGTCTCACACGTAGAGCTAAGTGGAAAATTAATGTCCCTAACGATGACGGCCACTTTGATATTTTGATATCCTTTTCAATTCTCCATCCAAATCTTATCGGAATCCTTCTCACCTTCCTCTTCCTCTCACTCCCACCAAACAAAATCATAAACTGTCAAACACCAATCACAGTTACACAAGATGAATCTCTCATTTCCCCCCATTTTCATTTGAGTAAAAATTAAAAAGAAAAGAAAAAGATGAAGATTTTTATTCCAAGTAACTCAAAAAAAAATATTACGTACGTACATATATAATGCAAATGCAAGCAGGAGCATTGGAAATGTTAAAACCTCATCCCGTCCTCATATGAATAATAAATCCAGTGTGTACAAAGACTCAAAATTTGTGAAATATTGCTATACAACTCAAGCGGTTATTAATAATTAAAAAGGGGGAAATGTGTGGACGTGGTATTAGATTATGTAGGTGGTTGTCCCTTTTATTTTAGAATATACTTACTTGTACATCCACACACACACACACACACACATACACACACAATTTGTGTGAAAATATTTGAGTTTTGCATAGAAAATTAGAAATTTCCAACTACATAATATGTAGAGGGATTCAAGTTACAAATCTTGAATGGAATTGTTCATTAGTTCATCATCATAATAATATTGTACTGTATATAGTTATATTTTGAAATGCAATGCATTTTCATAGGAATTGCCATGTTTGTCTTCTAAAATTTACTATTTGTTATTTACCATATGTACATTCATTCATCATTTATAATTGCTTGGGCTTTGGCTTTGGCTTTGGCGTTTTGACTTTGAATTTTTCCCTGGTATTTTTTCTTACATGTAGTGTGTAAAGTGTAACTAACTTGAATATTCCATGTTGAATACTGCAGCTAATTTAGTATTTACAAATACCATACTAAGATATTACTATACAAACGATAGAGGAAAGAGTCACACATCAAATAGTAAATAGGACGGATGGAAAGTTGGAAAGACATTTACCATCTCCCATTTACCTTCATCAGAGGAGATTGTGTGTACAAACTATATGTACCTATACATACAAACTCTACACACAGACCATATTCAACACTTGACGTAAGTCGTAAGCGTTGGTCGTTTCAGAGTTGAGAGTTGAGAGTATTTCATGCGTGTGTGTGTAATGTGTATGTATTCAGTCGTTCAGTGATGTTGAGTATACTTTACTTACCAACTCGGATGTACAGAAACTTGAACTTCTCTCTCCATTCTCCAATTCCTGTCAGTCTTCGCCTGCTTGCCGGCTTGAAAGCATCTCTCCGTTCTCCATTGAAAAAAAAAACGTTGCATCTCTCTCCATTCTCCACACACACACACACTCCATTGTCAGACGTCTTATTCATTCAGTTGCTTTTAACAATCCCCACAATATTTTACTTCACAAGAATATACAATCAAGATTGTCTGTTAGTAAAAAAAATATACCTGCTTAAACTAAAACAAAATTAAATTTACAAGTTTTCTCCTCCAGTTGATTCGTTCCAAAAGTTGTTACAACTACAACTGAAAGAGTTGAGTCCAAGTGAATATTTTCCATTCTAAATGAAAATGTGTGTAAATAATGTGTGCCAATGAATTGAGCACGAGTTAATCAGTTGACTGGCTTTGCAAATAAAAAAAAAACACTATATGGATATGGATAGAATTTCGAACGTTACATTAATGAAGTCTCACGAAGCTTCGTCATTAACATAATTCATGAGACTCCGAGAGCCAACATGGAGAATATTTGCAAGTCATTCCTGTGTTAAATTACTTAAATCATTGAGAATTTAAAAAAGTTGAGTAGAGGAAAATTAAATACTTTTTGGCGATTGGAAGGTGTACGAAGTGTTCAAGCTGTGTAAATTTTAAGAGTCATTTTCCAAGTGTCAAGTTGCATATAAGAAAAGTTGAGAAGGAGAGAGAATAAAAAATAAATAAAGGACGGCCTAATTTGGATTCGGAATTTGGAATTTCCTTGTGAAATTTGTGTAAATGTGATTTGATAAGCGGAGGGTGGGTTTCCCGGGTATCAACTACAGAAGTGAAAGGACGGGAACGGGAAAAGGAGAGAAACAGAGAGAGAGAGAGAAAGAGGAAGAGGAAGAGAAAGGAGTGAGAGTGTAAAGTCAAAGTCAAATCAACATTTTGACATCCATAATGCATGAGGAGTGTGGATGTGAAGATAAGATTCTTGAGACAAGTTGTGAGGAAATGTGTATCACATTTACATGGGATGTGGAACTAGTCGAACTGGACCTGAAACTGGAAAACTGGAACAAAGCCGTGAGGTTGTCAAGTGAAAATCTGGAGGGCTAAAACTAAATTCCATTCTCTCACCAATATACAACAATATACATACAACTACAACTGCAACTACGAGAGGAGAGAAGAAATATATGAGGAGACAAGCATACGATACAAACGTATATAAATAGGAATAAGATACAAAAGTCTAACGATAAGTGTGTAGCAGTATATAGCTCAATTTCCGAGTAGTTCACAGTCTTCATGTACATTTTCTACATAAAACAAAACGAGAAAGAGAAGTGAGAGAGATATTTTCTATTTTGTATTGGCAGTGCTCGTGACAGCTGACACCCCAGTTACACTCAATAGTCAAGCTATTTGCACATTGCCCATCGGCACTGCCACACACTGTCGTATATATTTCGGAATCCACACACACACAAACTGACACACACACACACACACTTATACATTGGCATCCACATGCTGTCCCATTGATACCCGCTCATAATCTAATATACATAAAAATACATATACTATTTCTTCTTCTTTTGTCCAAGACGAAGACGGTCAGACTCTACGACTCAACGACTTTTACTCTCGAATTCATTTACATTTCATTTGAACCCCCCTCAAACTTTCTTATTTTATCCTCCCACCCATCACATAAATACAAACACCAGAAAAAAAATCGAAAACTCAAATCCTTCTGGACAAAAATAGAAAAAAACAAATAAATATAACAAATAAAAAAGGTTTTTCCTTTTTCGTGGATTTCCATGTGATTTTAATATTTTGACTTGAAAATCCAGTATGAACCGGAATAAAGTTTGTATGTGAACAGTCTCTCTCCTCGCCATCAATACAAACTCACACACTCACTTTCGACTGTACATGTGCAGATATCTAATATTTATATTTATTCAGTGGGATTAACCAAAGAAATGCATTGAGGATTGAGGAGATGAGGGAAAACCAAAACCAAAAACGGCGTATCAAATTACAATTACAATAGTTTCAGCTCATTTATCAACGTCACCATGTGGATGTCGAGAGTGGAAAGAGTATACTACAGTGCAATTAGTATGGCCCCACTCTACTAAAGAAAACTAAAGAAATATTATTATAGGGAAAAAAAAAATATGCAGTGCATACTTTGAATATTTCCTCAACAAACCTTCTTCTTCGTCTTCGTCTTCTGTAAGAAAAAACTCAAATCCTCCCCCCCCCCAAAAAAAACCACACAGAAAAAGGAAAAAACGACAGAGAGAAAAAAAGTGAAAATTTAACAAGAACAAGAGGAATTTTCTCTTTTTTTAAAGAAAACACTTTTTAAGACAAGCTTTACAAAAAAAAAGAAACTTGTCTGTTTTCTCAGTATAAGTTGTCATTTACCGGGGAGTGCGTTTACACTTTACACAGTTTTGGCGGAAATACACACTTTTACACAATTATACAATTAACAATGCACTCCAGCTGGAGTCTGTGGAATTTCCTTTGGATTATCATTGTGTCAGCACTCACTTCTGGAGACAATTTGGGTGAGTCTTCTTTTTTCTTCACTTCTTCCCTTCCCTTTGTATCCAAAAAACTGTATTATATAAACAAATCGCATTAGAAATAACTTAGAATATATAGCACCCATAATTGTAATTGTAATTAAGGTTAGTGTTTGTGTTCAAACAGATGAGCTCATTGTTCATTCCCATATTTCATTTAATATGAACTGCTCAAGAAGAATTCCTTTCACCTTTCCTTGTTTGAAATGCATAGGTATCTGTAGTACAGACTCTGTAAGATATATACGATGAATTCAAGTTGTTGTTTTTGTTTTTGTTGCTGTTGTTATTGTTGGGATGATTAGACGGGATGTGTACATTTTCCAGCAGTTGTTGTTGGAAGTTGGAATTTTATGAATTTACAATTTGTGTGTATACAAACGACATACACTGCATTACATTATGGTCTGGAAATTGAAATTGAGGGTATAATGAAAACACACGGAGAATAACTTTAGGGAATAAAATGCAACGAGAAAGAAACAAGAAGAAGGCGGAGGAGAATGTCTAAAAAAAATGTTTCTCTCTCTCTCTCTCTCTCTGCCTTGCAAGTTTGTTGTTGTTCTAGTCTCTAAAAATAGTTTTTTCCAGTTTTTTAGTATAAAGTACAAAATTCACATACGAAGAGACAGAGAGAGAGAGGAGGGAAAGAGAGAGAGAGAGGAAGGGAGAAAAGGATAAAAAATGGAAAAAAGTAAAAAAAGTTGCAATTTATCTGTCCTACGTTCACTCATCATACTGAGGACATTTTTTTTACAGTGTTTTCACTTTTTTCCATATGATATTTGACTGTGTGTGTGTGTGTGTAGCCAGAGTAATTTGTTGGATAGTGGTGGTGGCTGCCGGCTGCGGTAATTTACGTCGTTTTGACAAAGATGGACATGATATTTATCAAGATGAAGATGCTGTCTGATGGAGATGGATGATACTCCAACGATAAAAGATAGAGCTTTCCGTATATATATATATAAATATTAAAAAAAACCTCTCCAAAAGAATACTATTTCCCCACATTTTCTCTACTCAAATTTGGAATTTTAGAATTCGGAAAAATGAAACAACGTTCATATACATGGATATGAATGTGGTATATATATATATATATATATGGTTGACAAGTCACACATGATATAACGATTCCCAACGTTCTCAATTCTCAACTCTGATGTGAATCTTTTCTTCAAAAAATGAAAAATAAAAAAAATGGAAAAGAAAAAACATGTTTCAATGTCTCGCTCTTTCTCAATCTGGAATCTAGATGCTGGCTGGATGTCTTTTGCTAATTTGGTACATGTTGTGTGGATTTGGAGTTGACAGAGTCAGTTTTTACTTCAGAGTCAAGTTGATTACTATTTGAAAAATTTGAGTCTCCATCCTTCTTTCTCCATATATGCATCTTTTTACTATTTACTATGCAAATTTCCAGACTGTGTGACGTCATTTGCGGGAAAAAAATATATAATTTAATCTAATGCAACGAGAGAGAGAGAGAGATTTCCCATGCACTTAGATGGGCATACATTCTCATTTTTGTTACGTAGCCCTTGGAGATTTGAGAGAGAGAGAGAGAGAGAGAGTCCCAATGACGACAAAAATGTGTGGAGTCATAACGTACGTGTAAGTGAGAGAATGGCGAATGGCAAATGGCAAATGGGAGAGTCAAGTGCGAAAAAAAGGTCTTCTCTCGTGTATGACTTCCAAATAGTACATTTATTAAAGTACTTACCTACAAAGACTAATACTAACAATGAGGTACAAAGATATCATGGAGTATCGCCTATCCATAGTTAAAGCACGAGGAAAAGCAAAAAAGGACAAAAAAGATATTAAAGACAGGAGATTCTCAACTTTCAACTTTCAGTGGTGAGAGAGAGAGAGAGAGAGAGAGAGACAGAGAGAGAGAGAGAGAGAGAGAGAGAAGTTTGAATGGAACATACATATTTGAATCTTTAAAATATTTTTGAACGGACTGTTTAAGAGCGTTGCAAGGAAATGAAGGTCGTGTGTATCGCATTTGAGGAAATTAAGATTGGAGGAATTATCTGTATCTGTATATATTCTGTATGGCCAAAGCCAACAGTTGAGTTGTTCCGAGCTCATCAGCTCAAATTCTCTCCAACTCGAATCCAGTTGTTGGAATGGTGAAATATGGTATAAATTTGAAACTGCGATAAAAATACGATGCGATATGATATGGAGAACGAGAAATAGAGAAATAGAGTGAGAGAGAGAGAGAGAGAGCGAGGATGTAAAATGTGCTTAGTGGTTGAAGACTGATGAAGTTGTGGGAATGCAAATGAATAAATTAGAAGCGTGTTTTGAGTTTTGGTTTCTATAGGGTGTAATTTATCTGTAGATTTTGCTGTACGGGCATGAGAATATCTGTATACAGATAGGAAAGTATACCCTCATGATGATGATGATGATAAGAGTGAGTGAGTGAGTGAGAGAGAGAGAGAGTGAGAGAACATTCTACAATATCTGTACAATATTGCCAATTCCAAGCCTGAGAATGGTGCGAAAAAATCACAACTGCGAAAAAAAGAAGGAAAAAAAAAATGTTTGGAGAGGGTGCAAAGGCTAAATAAGGCTATCGGCATTCATGGATCATCAACTCAAAAACTTCAAACTTCAACTTAAACTAAAACGAAAACCATGCAAATATCAAGTCGTAGAGTGATGATTAGATGACTCTCCATTTGAATCTATACACAATCCTCTCCATATTTCTCAATTGAACCACCACGTTTTTTTTTATGTAATGATGACGGTGGAAATAGAGATAGACAGAGAATCAAATGAGGTAAAGGTTAGTTTTGAGTTTGGGGTTTTGGGATTGTTGAGATTTTTTTTTGTCTGCACTCTGCAGTTTATAAAACTGCATATCGATTTCACTTCAGTGTATTTCAATGCGTTTTGCCTTTGGATATTCTCGCTTTTTAGAGCCCACATTGAGACGACGACATCGTAAATTGTAAGATGAAGATTTTCTTGGGTTTATCCTCGTTCCGTTTTCAGCTTGATCTATTTTGCTTGGAGGTGCATAGAAATAATAAATTAATAGTATCTTACGTATGTACATTATTTCTGAATAAGATTCTCATGTATCGTATACTATTTAGTGCACATTAATGTTATAATCAATTGGTTTATCTATACTTTTTTTTCCCCCGTCAATTGATTTCCTTGATTAGGCAACATCATTGTGGAGAATGATCTTTTTTTTTGTACCTGTACTTTTATAAGTTTTATAGTACAGTATAGATTGAAAACAAAAACTGGGGGGAATAGTACCACAGGCAGAAGTGGAAAACAAAAAAAAAATGGGGTAAAAAGTACAAAGTTTTTTAGCAAACGTTGCTATAAAAAAAATTTGAAAGGTTGTGGTCGTGATACAATTCAAAGTATTCAGCAGTTGAAATGTGAAGATAGTTTTTTTTTTTTTGACAATGCCAAAAGCTCCTTTTTGTGTAGTTAATTCTTGTGAAAAAGT
Organism: Gisinianus flammeolus; assembly: GCA_034699125.1. Taxonomy (NCBI): domain Eukaryota; kingdom Metazoa; phylum Arthropoda; class Collembola; order Symphypleona; family Katiannidae; genus Gisinianus; species Gisinianus flammeolus. The sequence goes on along the minus strand of JAIUND010000903.1, from coordinate 29,941 downwards.
AAGAAGAAAGAATGAAAGAAAGAATAGAATTTATTGAATTTTGAGTCGGCTTGTTTCGAGTGAAAAAGCGGAAACAAGGCGAAAGCCATTAGCTGTATTATATTTTATTATTATTTATTACATGGTGCTTTTATTGTTATCTTGATCCGGTTTTATCTTCCTTGATATTCTTTCTCTCTCTCTCTCTCTCTCTATCTTTTTTTCTACATATTTTTTTTTATTTATTTCTTCTCCAGATGTTGTCTCTTTTCCACCATTATCAAACGTATTTATTGTGAGACTGGGAATTGTGTGGGTTGGTTTCATTTCGAATATTTTATATGTTTGTCGACAGATATTGATAATGTAAGATAGTGCCTTGTTGTCCTCCGTCTACTCTTTCATTCTCTCTCTCTCTCTCTCTCTCTCTCTGTCTCGCCCTCTGTCTCTCTCGCTCTCTGTCTACTTTCACATTCACATTTTCTCTCCGTGAAACTCGTCGTTTCATTGTATCCTGCGGGTTGTTGGTTGTCGGGTAGTTGTGTGTAGCTGGTGAGAAAATCGAAAGACGGATCAACGGGGTTATTCCTTATCTTTCACCAGTTTCTCTCAAATGTTCTCTCTTTTCTCTCTCTCTGGTTTCTCCGTGTGTGGAGGTGTGGAAAATGTAAGCCTTTTGTCTCTCTCTCTCTCTCTCTCTCTCTCTCTCTCGGTGCTTCATCCATGAAGGAAAATGTGCGGAAATTTGTAGGCTAAATCGTAAATAGTACATTTCAGTCCATATTTCAAACTCATACGTATTATGTACATATTATTATGTACGATGATGATCATCATCTCCTAATGTGTGCTCTCCTCTCTCTCTTCTATCTTCTCTTCCTTTTACTCTCTCTTTATATCTCTATCTCTATATACTTACAATAAAAAATATAAAAATATATATAAATGGACATTAGACTATAAATTGCCCGTAGTAGAAAATTTATATTATTGTCGACGGAGGGAGAAAAAAAAACTGAAGCATATCATTTGATGATGAATGGTCACGATAAAAGTGTAATCATTGTTCATCGAGGATCCTCATCATGATGATCATGATCATCGTTTGAGGATAACAAAGACATGACATTTCCAACCGGGGCAAAGAAAAAAGCTTACGATTACACATGTGAAGGAATGAAATGAACATCACAGACTCAGATGATCTCACAACTTGTCAGACTTTTATATAATTCCTCCAAAAAAATATATATACCTATATAAAATAGTATTGGGATCTCTGAGCACGGCACGGCTGTATATATAAAGTGGAATGGAAGAAAAAATCTCGTTATTTGGAATCCGGAATTGAGCTAAATGTATTACACAAAACATGTTATGAAGACTTGAGTTTTTTTTCCTTCGTTTTTCGGTATTTCAGCAAGCAAAAGGCACGCATTGACAAAGCACATGTACATATATACGATATGAATGCTCAGGTGAACCTTTTTTTTTTTTGGAGTAAATGTACAAGATTTGCTTTCGGTCGTTTTTCTTGACACGACCAAATGGAAAATGGAAATTGAATGCGTTGATTACGATTTTTTTTTGGATTCGGGATTTTTTTTTTTTTTTGTTCAACGGTGTTTGAGAGTTTGAGATTGGGAGATTTTGGAGGCGCAGAGTAATTTCCTAATTGGTTTATGGCTGAAGACTGATTGAATGTTGGTGTTCTTGGAGAGAAGAGTTTTGTACATATATATAGTTGTGGATTTATCTGTATTGAGAAAGATTGCCGGAGGGTGAAGGATCTTTTTCCAATCTGCCTATCCATATGTATATGTAGTTTGAATGTAGAAGGGGGAAAAAAGGGGTAGAAAAAAAGATATGGGTAAAAAATATCTGAATTCTAAATAAGTATGGGTTCGAGATTCTTTTTATTTTTTTTTCTTCGCAGTGGAGCAGTGTGTGAGGTGGAGAGTGAGAAAGAGAGAGAGAGTGACTGAGGTGATCTATGGGAGAGCTTAAAGTTGTATAAGTTTATAAGGGAAGGAGAAGGAGAGGAGAATGAGAGGAGGAAGAGAGAGAGAGAGAGAGAGAAAGAGAGGAAGAGCACGTGCAGAGCCTTGTCAATGAGACTGGCGTGTCAACTGGCGGCGGTATTATTGACTTCCGGCGGATGAGAAGATAGCTGGGACATAGTAATTCCAAGCAACCACCTTGAGACACTTTAGTCCTCACTCCCTCTCTCTCGCTCTCTCGCTCTCTCTCTCTCGTCCCATCTTCTTGTCCCTAGTTTGAGTAGATTTTTGTAGATTTGTGGGCCATAATAGAAAATGTATTTGTCCGTCCGCTCAAGGTAAATATCAGATATTTTTGTATGTATAACAAGGGAGCGAGAGAGAGAGAGAGAGAGAGTGAGAGTGAGATCAACGTGGAGCGGTTACATAACTATACCTCGATTTCTATTTCCATTCCTTCTGCTATTCTATTCGTCTTAGTTTTTGGTGGTTTCGGGTATTTCGGTATTGGTAAAAGGGAAAAGAAGAAAAAACCTACTATCACATAATGTGATCATCTTTCTATCGATTCTGTCCCTTTGCCCAGTACCAGTACCAATGCCACTGCTAGTGCTTACTTCTCTCAACTTCCATATCATATCATATACGATACGATACGACTCTTTCCGCGTTCAACTCTTTTTATATATTTATGTACAGATAAAATACACCCACACGTTGTGATTCCACTTTTACTCTTCAACTTCAAAATAAATAAAATAATACGACGACGACAAGGGTCAGTGTATATATAAACTAGAAAGTGTCTCAGCACACACACACCCACACAACTAGAACTCTGGACATGTTTTTCGGGAAGTTCAGTCAGGCGACAAAATGAAGAAATGGAAAAAGAATGTAAAGCGAGAGTCACATACGTGCGTGTGTATAGTTTTTAGTTTAAAAATTTGAATCTTTTCATTTTTTTTTTTCGATTTCGATTTTTTTTGGCTTTCGGTTTCCGTGAATTTTTTTTTCCTTTCATATATATTTTCCCACTCACATGCTAATCATCCTTCTTTCTTTCCTTTTCGGGTACCAGATACCACAAACTACAACAAAACTACAACAAAAATGTCTGTATAGACTTGATTGCCTTGCATTGATTTGGGGTTCGGCCTAAGTTTTCTGATTTTTCTTTTTTTGTCAGCCATGGAAAAAAATGTCAAATGAATTTCCCCGGGGAAATTGCACCCTCTTAATAATTTGTTATCTTATTAAATTTCTAAAGATGCTCTCTCCTTCATCAAATTTAATGGTCATGAGATTTGAAAAATTCCTCCAGGCTATATATGCATTCAAAAATTGTACCCTCAAAAATCATTTACCCCCCTTCTTCATCATATCACACACAAACATAAGATATATATGCAAATATTATATATGTATTCTACAAATTCTCAATTCTCAAGTCTACCTGCCGGCATCGACTTTTCTCTCAACTTTTCGTCCAAATATTTCCCCATTCTTTTCTCATATGCATTCACAGAATTTTGATTGTGACACACACCATGTATTATTTTATCCAGTGAATATACCCTCCAACAATCCACACCAGTATTATGCCCCAATATCTTATGCATATTTATGTATATTGTATACCTATATGTAAAGAGATAGGAAATTTTTTCAAGCCAGCTTTGGGTCGTTATGATTTTGATTTTGACATGCTTGTGTGTGTGTGTTGTTGTGTGTGGTTTGATGGTTTTTCCATTTTCTCACTCGACTCGACTCGAGAGTTTTGAGGTTGAGAGCGTATCTGTCCAAGATTTGTTCTTCTTTTTTTTTGTGCATTTTATTTACATTTTTGCATAAAGTCATCTCTACTCTTCTCTCCTTCCAATCTACTGTGTGAGGATTGTGAATTTTGTCTTATGGGATTGGAGACATATTGAGATTGGCTCATTTAAAATTCATGCCCGTGTGTATGAAAATGATTGACAAGTGACATTGAAGGACGAGAACATGACAGTCTGTTTACATTTTGTATATATCGTAAGGTGGCCCTTCACCAGTTATGAATAATTTATATATTTTTCAAACCATATACAGATATGTCCACTTGCTCCCTCCTCGTTTCTATTGAAATTGAAAGCAGGTCATTTGGAAATTGGAAATTGTCTCTCATCTCACTTACAGTTTGAGATATCTAAAAAAAAACGCCTGCCTGATCATATACGATACAATCACGATTTAACGCATCCTTTTTTTTTGCATTGCAGAATTAGTGTCAATGTCAAACTCCTGTGCACAAATACAATTAATTTGCATGGAGTCAGTAATGATAACTGACAATATTAATTGTTTGTTCATGTTCATACTTTGCCAGGTATATATATTTTGGGATAGTGGAAATTTTGAATATACAATATACATGTATATTTTTTTATGGAAATTTGGAAATTAGTGCTGGGAGTATCAAGGTAGTGAATGAATGAGTGAGGGAGTGAAGATTCGAGGGAAGAGAGAAAAGAAGGGCAATGAACGACGTACAATTTTTTTAATTTAGAAAATTCCTCCAGCTCTTATAAAGTTGAAATGAAATGAGGGAAAAATTTGAGCGAGATGGAGATGTACAGATAGAAGACGAAGACGAAGAAGAAGAAGAAGAAGAAGAAGAGTGTGAGCAACAATCTACAATATTGAACAAATATTTTGTAGGTTGTAGGTATTTTATAGGTGGTACGTGTGTGAAGTGAGAATCATGATGGAGATGTTAGATTATCTACATGTTTTTCATCCTCCAGCCACACAAACATACAAACATACACCAACCATGCACCACAGATAGACATATGAACAAAACTCCAAAAGAGTTTAGAGTTTAGAATTGAATGTTGAGTCCAAGATCAAGATGACAGCGAGAGAGAGAGAGAGAAGACAGTCCAAGAAAAGAAGAAGACGAAGAGAATCACAGGCGTGACAATGATCAAATATTCCCTTTTTATCATATGCAAATAGCAAATACTCAAATAAGATTCTTACTTACTCAACACAAGACAAGACACACTCAAATTACTTACATAATAATGCATTTACAATTTACATATTTTTTTACTACAGACAGATAATGTCTTTGGCCATTGTTATGGTATTGAGAAAATAACTTTATAGGCAAAATAACCTTGAAAAATGTAAAATGTCTATTTACACACTCACAGTCAACATTCGACTTCGACAGTCCACACGTTTAAAATCTTTTTATTCTTATTTGTCATTTGGTTACTGTTCTTGTTCTTGTCGGATCTGTATGGAGGAGACAAGAGATCCGATCCGAGGATGTCTGAATCTCTGAATGTAAAGATTTTTAATGGCTCATACTAAAAATGAAAGGGGAAATAATCCACACACATGTGATGAACGATGAACCATGTACGATACCATTTACATATGGACTATTATGGACAGTACAGAATACAGATATTACATGGACAAAATGTGTGCCAATGGGGCGTCCTTCAATGTTCATTTCATTGTCGATCCACTCCCACGCCTGTTCTCTCTGGACCAAAAAAAAAACTGTCTTCATCCCTTAAATCTCACATGGTGATGCCCAGGAACGAGAACTTCATCTTTCTACAAGATATTCCCATACATTTTTTTTAATACTCTCACGCATATTTAACATTTTAAATTAAAACCATTCACCATTCACAATCTCTCCCTTTTATGAACGGAGACCAAATACAAAGTACGATACAAATACAAAAAACAAATGAAAATGAAAAACGAAAACCGAGAGAATGTATTAAATTAATTTCCTTACATTCTCTTCTGAAAATTCTCTCAACATCATTTGAAAATATTTGACTAGGTAGTAGAATATTCAATATATTATTGACTTGAATCGTATTTCAATACTGGTTTTCCAGGTGCGAAAAAAAAAAATCTAAGGGACACAAAAGGTTTGATACTTTAATGATATTTCCATAGTTACATACATATAAATATGCACTGAAGACAACTTAAGAGAAGTCTACGTCGGCATGTGAAGAATGAAAAAGGAGGAATTCACAAGGATTTATTTAGTAGGATTTAATTGGTTTGTCTATAATAGATGGAAAGGGATGAAAATAATGAGGTAAATGGAATTTGTAAAATAATAAAGTAGAGTTAAGGTTTGAACGAGCACCTGTGTGCACTAGACAAACACATATGTACACGAAATATCTTTCATGTCTGTCTGTATAGTAGCTGTAGCTGTAGCTGCTGTAGTCTGTAGTGGTGTCTCGATTACAGATTATTATACAACACTTGGCCCTAGAGTTGTAAGCAAAATGTGTGTGTGTGTGTGTGTGTGTGTTTTCTCGTTCAACTTCAACTTCTGTATTTGGTATTTCGAATTTCGAGTGAGTATATAAAGCCGAAACTTGAGCTAGAGAGTCCAAGTTTGAAGAGAGAGAGAGAGAGAAGAAGCAAAGTCAAATAGAGGAGGAGGAGGAAGAAGATGCCTAAAGTTTGCATTAGATGATTGCATGAGGATGCGAAACGAGAAACGAGAAAGCTCCGAGGACAAGACAAACAGAAGTGGAGAGAGAGAATGAAATTTGTGTGAGTGTCAACGTAATGTACAGTAATAAATTCAAATAAGAAACAAGTAGACACTGAATTTTCTTTTCTCAAAGACTGTATATATTATAAAATTCCTTCTACGGCTTTTATTGACTTTTTATCGACTCATTCGAGCATCTCAACAGACACCAAAAACAGACCAACAGAGTATCAGTATAGCAGAATAGTAGTATTAGTATTGTATGTAGTACCTTCCACACCACATCACATCACACCACTGCCAGTGCTTGTGTTTGGTACAAGACAACGACTAAATTATCCCTGCCCAAAAGTCGACACAAACCTCATCAAAATATCTGCACATTTCTTTGTATCTCCCTACATTTGTAGTTTCTCTCTGTAATTCCTCATCTCTGCGCTCTCGACATCAATTAAATAATCATTTTTCTTCCAAGTTTGTTCTCTCCCATCAGCCAGACATCAAGACATCAAGACATCAGACCAACTGAATCCCCATAAATTCTGGAATCTAAATACAATAAAAGTCAGCTCCCCCCATTTATTTGCCTTTCATCTTGAACACTCAAAGGATTTTAATTTTTAAATAGACAATAGTCTGTAAAGGGTACTTGGTACACGAGAAAATGTCTCAAAATTTCTTTATGTCAATGTAAAATAAAATGTTATTATGTATTATTATTGGTGGTCTGTCGCTATCTTGTAGAAATTCATGAGTTCAATGCCGGTAAAGAGTTAAATACATATGTGCGAACAATAAATAAGCAATGAAAATGAAAGTAAAGTCAATGTGATTTAGATTTCAAGTTTGGTTTGTGTGTGTGTGTGTGAGTGTCTGGTTGATTGTCCTTTCTTTTGTATTCTCTTCATCGTATTTTGTGGTGATCAACCGAGACTTTTGAGTTTCCAGTCTCTCTCGGTCTTTGAGTTTTTGAGAGAGAGTCGACAATGTGCGTCTTTTTGTGTGTTTGTGTGCGGTCCCGAAGAGACTTCAACTTGAACTCTTTACATTTACAACTTTACAACTTTAGAATTTTTGAATGATAAACGTCCTCTTGACTTTTGTACTTTTGTGAGAGTGAGCAGCCACACACACACACACACATACACACAACCACCAGTCACCACACGAAGGGATGTAAAATAAATAAATATGTATTTACTTTTTCCAACAGTAACAGTGCCCATGTAGCCATGTACCACCAAAACACATTGGGAACCCGAAAGAGTATATGTAACTGTATGTACACATAAAATTGTAAGTTTTATGCTTGCATTCAATATCACGTGCGCTCTTCTTCTCGTCTCTCTATCCATTCTTCATTTCATCCTCTCTGTCTCTCTCTCTCTCTTTCTCTATTCTCCGTCATGTAAAAAAGTTTTTATGCGTTGGGAATAAAACGTCATAACTTATCTTTTGAAACTGTTAAGAGTTAAGAGATAGCTTTTAAATACAATACGCGCACTGTCTGTACAGATCCTCTTCCCTATTTAGTCTATGTATATCCACCATTCACCATCCTCCTCCGTGTTCAGCTCAAAGTTTCTCTGTCTCTCTCTTTTTCTCTCGTCCACCAACAAACAACAAACTGTGGAGATATCAAAATATCCAAAATTCAAATGAGAACCCCAGTCCTTTCTCAACAACTTTAACTTTCGTCTGTCGACTGTCTCCACTCTCTTTCTCTCTCTCTCTTCCTCACACACATACACACACAGATATACACATAATACACATTACAATCTGTCATAAAAAAACAATGCATAAAAAATAGTTAGGGGAGAGAGAGAGAGAGAGAGCGAGAGAGTGAGAGAACTCTCAGCTTTTTTTATATTCTCATTCTAATTCTAAAACCAAATCCCGATCTCAACTGTACAACATGGACCATATGCGAAAAAAAACAAGTAATTTTTTTTAAATCTCTTTTCTCAGCAGTCCATTTATAGTCAAAACTATGTATGGATGAAGGGAGCTCGGAAAACTTTGAACAATTTCTACTTTTTACAGCCATGAGAATGGGAAAAGTGTTGGAGGATCCAGATGCAGATAGATGAATCGTTGGTTGGAGTAGTAGAGTAATTCAAACCTATGAAACTATCTGTATAGTGTATATAGTGTATATACTTATACGATATATGTATATGGAATAGATGGCTTCAGGTTTCTGGGTGATACCTACGATTTATACACAAGCAAATGATAAACGTATGATAACGTTATATTCTATTCCAATGGGATTTCTAATGGTTTGCATCTCAAACACACACACACACACATTTTTTTTATCCTTTCGCCAAGTCTTTGACTTTTCACTTGTGTGAACAAAAAGAAGAAGAAGCAGAAGCAGACGACTCCACACTTTTGTGGACTACATGTGAAAATTGTGTGTGTGTGTTTCCAGTATTTTCCAGTGCCCATAGGAATTCTCTTCCGTACCGAATTTATTGTGTTATATATTACACAGTACACAGGGAGGAAAGCGACAGACACAAAAATACAAAAACACAAAAAAATGTTGTGGAATGCATCAAGAGAAATGAAAAAGTTGGTAGAGTTCCTACATTTGGTCGGAGGGCTCTTCATAATATTGAGTAAATTTAACAAATTTCATTTCCTATATGGTTTCCCTTTTACTTCCTCACCAATTCACCAATGGAATATATGGACAATACTCTTTTTAGTTGCTCCCAGGGTTTTTTGTTTTTTTTGTTGTTGTCTGTGTGCAATGTATTTTCAATTTGTGACTGCTGGAAGGAGAACTAGAGCAACAACAAAAAAAAAATGTTCATACCTGGATAAGTATTGAATATGTCTGTCCCCCATTTTCCCATTATTCCAATGTAAATCACTTGCAGTCAATATATTATTGAATATTGAGAGCGGATTATTTTCTGATCGTACAGGCAATCCCAATCGCAGTTGGGATTCATGAACGAATAGATATTCACCCATTAGGTATTCCGATGCAAATATTTGTAATTATTACATATATTATTGTGTTTATGGCAAAAGTGTTTTTATCATAAATGAGGGCGTTTTTGTTTGTACTGCAAATGTACAACGTAATGTCAGTGCTAAACTGCTAAACTGCTAAGCTAATGGATTTGAAATTGATTGTGTGCTGCAGAAAGTCTGTCAATAGATAACTGTGGTCGAATTTGTATATCAGTACACCAGCTTTTTAGTACTCAAAATGGAGATGAGTGCAAAGTTTATGAGCAGAATAATTTTGGAGTCATATTGTAAATCCTACGGATTTGTCCACTTATACATACATACATATATACTTTTGGTTTGAGCTCAAAATGACAGATTTCAGATTTTATGCGGAATTTGGATTATTTACGATGCCGCATGCCCATTGTTTATGCAAGATTTTAATTCACATATATACCTATGCACATTATGAACGCTGTTGGTTGCCGGTGTGTAAATTATGAAATGATTATTGTGAAGATAGTTGTGTTTCATCGTGTTGTTGTTGTTTTGTTGTCTATTGGCATAAGGAATCGTCAATCGTAAATTTGTCTCTCTTTCCCCCCGATTCAAATGTGGATTGAACAGGTTGGAAGACATATAATGAGAAGATAGAGGGGAAAGTGTGCAAGTATTTGTCTGTAATCTGTGGAGAGGAGGGAAGAGAATTGAGTTGACCAAGAGTGAATAGATTTTATTCGCCCACTTGAGTCTTCACATTCTGGTTTCTGGTTTTTGTATTCTATTGTGTGTATGTATTTTGTGTACAGAGAGTGGTGTGGTGTTGGTGGTTCATCTTCCACTTGTTTACACCCATACGACCATCCAGATATACCTAAAACACACAACAACAACACAAGCCGTATCTCTCCACACTATATACACTGTCGAGAACGTGGCTTTTTTTCTGTATTTTTACGAGTCTGATGCTTCTGATTGTTCAACTTGAAAGTCTTATACATTATGAGTTGTGTGCTTTGGTTTGGTTGTTTCGTATGTACATGTTGTCTGTAGTTATGTACATACTTTTTCCTGAGTTTTTATTTTTTGGTTTTTCAGAAATTTTTGGCATTTTTTGGCTTTGGCGTTTTGGGCGAGAGCATAAATCTGTTCAATTTTTTTTCTTCTTCTTCTCCCTTCTCTTTCTCTTTCTCTTTATTTTCTGGTTCTCCTCACCCTCTTGAGCATTATGCATCACAATTTGTTGGTTGTTCTGTAGTTTTTTTTTCTTTTGGCTTTGGTTATTTGTAGCTGGTGAAGGGACATGGCTTCTCCTTTGCTTTGCTTGGTCAGATATATGGAATTATATAATAAATGTGATGAGATTCGCTCACGTTGAATCCCAAATTTTTATGTGTTTTGTCATGTTTTAATGTGGATGTGTGTGTGTGTTTGTTTGGACTCTGGATCATTGTCTCTTCTTTCTTTGTCATTGTCATTTTTATTCCCTTTATTTATCTGGACAGTTGTTGTGGTTGAGTTTTCCTCTCTCCACTGTCTACATATAGGTAATTTCCTTTTGCATTTGGAATTTTTTAAAACTGCACCACACAGACTTGAATTCTTTGTGATTCTAATTGTAATTGCAATTGTAAATGGCAAATGGAAAATGGTGAACTCACGACATTGCATAATTTTCCACCTACATTGGAAAATCTGTACTGGAATCACAGTTTGAGAGGAAAATATTTCGAGTCGTTAAAAGTCGTGGGTCGTTCATCTTCAAGCTCTTCTTCTTTTTCTTCTTCTTTTTTGGTCGGAAATACGAATGGTCCAAAGTTAAACGGAAACCACCGAGAAAAAAGTCGGCTGCCTTTACATTTTTTTTACTTTTTTGGTTTTTATGGCTTGAATCTAGAAATCTAGGTGAACTTCTTCTCTTCCCATTGTTTTCATTTCCTCCCATAATCCAGCATTTCTTTCGTTTTTTTTTTGAAGAAGAAAAAACTGCTATCATATTTTACAAGGAATTTTATTTACTGCAATAAGTTATACGCTCTACGTTAGATTTGTACATACAGATATATATTTAAGATTCCTTCATTCAGAATTCAGGAGATTCGAAATTCAAATTGCGTTCTCACTGACTTCCACGGAAAATCATCATAAAACCCACAACAATAGACGTGAAATTAATGAAACTCCTGCACGAATTTTGGATTTTCAAACAGTTTTTATGTCCCCATAAAAGGACAAAACTAAATGTTTGCATTTCAATCGTGTCATACGCAAACAATTTTTTATGGACATAATTTCTCCGTCTCTCTGCTGCCTGCCACAATCCAGCAACCATCCAACTATTTGCACTTCACATTCAATTGTTGTATCTGTACTTTCTGTACTCCGGAGATTTTTTGCTCAAAACTGAGAAAAGTGCGAGTAGAATGAGAGAAATACAATATGTATGTGTACTACTACTTTGACCATTTGTCATCCGTGAATTCTTATGCTTCGCTCATGGTAAAATTTGAGAGGTTGTTGGTTTATTTTGTGGGTTGTCGAGGTTAAATTCTGGACAAATTCTGATTACTTAACGGAACATATATACACATGTGCTATTTTCCAGTTTGTACACACTCCATTTCAGATTTAATATGTGTGTATGTGTGTGTGATCTGGTCCAGCGACCTCGACGACAGAAACTGTACAAATATTTGTACACGTTTTTGTTCGTATGTGTTCAGTGCTCAGGAGTCACGCGTAAAGAATTGAACCGAATTTAGGTCAAAACTTGAAACTTAGAGGGGAAGACGGAGGGCAGGAGGTCAACTGTCAAAGGGAAATAGTGTAAAGTGTAAGCGTATATATATAAAGTACGTATACAGTATACGGTATACTCATGGACATGGAAAAAATGGAAATAATGGGATGAAAAATGTGAATTCTGGTTGAGTGGTGAGTAAAAATGTTATGATTTGATTGAAAAGAATAGGCAAGAGAGGGCTTTAAAAAGAATTTTGGATTTATCGGAGAGAGAGAGAGAGAGAGAGAGAGAGAGAAACTCTCTTGAACTAAAGACGAGCCTATTTGTTACGAGAGTATTTTAGCGAGAGGGAACGTTCAATGGTAAAATGGTGAGTGTTGAGTGTTGAGTGTTGGATGTTTGGCTGGGAATATACTTTGGTAATACTAGCTGTCGAACTTGGAGGAATAACTGCCATTAACATGTAGAGGCGTATAAAATATTCCTTTTTTTTGGGGGGGAGGGGGGAAATAACAGATCTGAGAGCAACGAATATGACCCAGCCTCTGTTCTCTCTGTTTTTTATGCATGGATTTTTTTTTTGTTTGAACGAATGAGAGTCTCCTACTCTACTTGTTCTGTACAGATACTCGTCCCTTCGTACACAGTTACACACCAACTCTTTTTTTTTGTACAGGGAAGCGATGGAGAATAATATGAATCGAGTCAAGGTGCTATATGACTATAAAATATTTCACTCTAATAACTCTAAAACTCTCCTACTCACAAGCTTCCATTTCCCTTTTCTATACTCCTAGTTTCCAGTTCCAGTTCTAGTTCTAGTTCTAGCTTTGGCTATTGTATATATTTTTTTGTATGATAAATTGTATTTTTTGGGGAGAAAAAACTTGTTCCAACTTTCTCTCTCTCTCTCTCTCTCTCTCTCTCTCTCTCTCTCTCTCTTTCTCTCTTCCTCTCGCTGCATGATGATGATGAGAAACTTTGCCACGTTCTCTTCAGTTTTCTTGTTGGAGCCTCCATCATCTCCGTCTCCTCCCGTCTGACTTACTGCTGTGAAACTGGGAATGAAAAACTGGGAAAACATTAGACATTATACATTATAGTCAAACAGAGATAATTTACTTATAAGCACCAGAACTAGGCGACATTAACTTATTGATTTTCTCATAGATTTCTCTCTCTCTTTCTCTTTCTCTCTCTCTTCGTCCCTCTCGCTTTCACACACACACATCTCACTTCTACACCATCATAAATAAAACTATCAACTATCTATCTTGTGTATCTCTCACTTTCCAACTAAAAATACTTTCCCCCCGCCAGTCAACATTGAGTAATGCACAAAATATTTAACCTAATTAACTCGACAGTGGATACGGACTTGCACTTGCAGCATCCGCATCCGCATCGGCATTGGAATGGAAATTTAAACTGATTGAAAGACATGGAGTTGGGGAATATAAAAAAAATCCCCATAATTACACAACTGAACTTCGATTGGAGTTTTTTTTTTCCTGGATTGTATATCGTATGCGCGGAGGCAGCTGATGGTTCGCAGTTTGGAGTTGTAAAATAAAAGTAGTGTGTGTGTGTGTTTGTGTGTGGAAGAATAAGATCTGGTAATCTAATCGAAAATCAGTTATATGAGTGTTATGACCATGCGGCAGTTAACCATTGCTGCCCACTCCCATTGCCCACTCGGTTTTTTTTTTTTTTTTGAAACATAAATTTTTTTATGTCCACTCTAATAAAGATCAGTGGCAGATTGTGAGTTCATAATGAGAATTAAGTTCATGCATGGAATGTGCACTGTGACTGTATGGACATCACAGGGAAACTACTATGGTTACTATTATGACGCTATTATTATTATTATGTATGATGATGACGCATGCGGCATCTCCTTCAACAAATATTATTTTCTCAACAGAAATTGAGTCCAAAGAGCTTTCCTCTCTATAGATAGACTATTAGAGATAAAAGGGAAGGGAAAATGCGAACTGCGAAACGAGACGAAAAATGAGGAGGTCAGAGGTTAGATTAAAAAAAATCCTCCTCAGCAAATCTCATGGTATTATATGACCAACAACACTTGTTTTCCCATCCCCTTTGAAATTCCCATCATCATCATCCATCCATCCATCCAGTCATCCTCATAATAATAATTTACTAATCACGTTTCACTGTTAAGTATTATGATTCTCACGTTATTATTTCTGTAGGTAGTTATTACTATTATTATTACATATTATTATGACTCGTATCATGAGCAAATCTTACACGTGTCAAGAAATATCCACTAATTTCTCACATGGGAGTCCTCCGCATTGCGTCCGCATTAGTGTGTTTGTAGTTTGTATGCAAAACACACTTGAGATAAATATACCGACACTTCTTATTCTTCTCTAGTTAATTTAATATCCATAATGTAACTCCACATAAGTCAGACGTTGTTGGAGCTTGGAGCGATTGGGAATTAACTAAATGGCTGACGGTGAGCCTCACCTACTGTGAGATTTAATTACCAAAATCAACATGCAAATGAAGACAAAAGAGTCGTCGGGTGAAAAGGCGAGAGGCGATAAAAAAAGAAGATGGAAGGAAAAGTGAAGCCACCCAAGAGATTTTGCATATAGACTTTGTACACATCTCGTATATGTACATTCACTCGTGATTTGTTTCCTGTCTACACATGGAGAAAGGCCAAGTCAAGTCCAACAAGTCCAAAAGGTTCACTTCACACACACAAAAAAAGTATAGAATACAGAGAGTTTGGAAGGTTCAAGTTGAAGTTGAATGGATGAGGGGAAAAAAACTGAGAATAATTTAGAGTATCTATGAATAATGGTTACACATTTTGTAATAATTACAATGGATTCAATGTAAATTTTACATGCTTTGGGATTTGGGATTCAAGCGCACTGCACTGTGAAATATGGCAATAGTACATGGAAAAATGAGCTAAAGTGCAACAGACAGAGAGAAAGAGAGAGAGAGAGAGTAATAAAATTAAAATAATGCATGTGTGCATGTGTGGTCTCCAATTTCATATTCAATTCCTATTTTACATTCTACATTTTACCTTGACTTGATATACAAAAAGATACAAAAAGAAATTTGAATTTGGCAACTTGCAGTATGCAGTATTCATAATAATAATAAATAATGTCAAAGTCATCTCTACTTTTTTTTATCGATAGATATATTATCATACAGACAGATATTACGCAAAAAAAAAAAAAACGTTTGTGAACACTGAGCTGCATTTTGATCGAGGAGTAAAAAAAAAATCCAGTTCAAGTTGAAATTCCACACCCAATTCAAATCCCATAATTCAAAGTTTCAAGTTGCTTCACAGTCTCAATTGCAAGTTGCACAAGACATTGGATTCAAATCCAAATCGACTCGAGAAGGAAGAGCGAGAGAAAGAGAGCTGAATTTTATCAGATTGAAATGGGAACGATTAGCCAATAATTCGTTTATCTGATCCTCTCGCCAGCAGGCTGAGCGTGCTCTCCGAGTGGAGTTGACCAGTGGAAACATAAGTACAAACACAAACACATGAGATTAGAGTGTGGGTATTGCTGTATTCCAGCGTGTATGTGTAGCATCAATGTGTGAGAGGAAGGAAACTAATCGTAATAATGGTCAAACTTTTTCCACTTGTAAATTTATCGGGAGTTAAGTTAAGTTTAAGATTAGTCATGAAATTATTGTTCATGTTGATAGCTAACCGAATGTGTACAGATAAAATGAGTAGGTGTAAGGTGTAGTCCGATGTATACATACAGAATTTGAACCAGACAATGTTTTTTTTACTATTGTTTACTTTAATTGGCTTTGAATTTTTTTAATGTCAAAGTCAACATTCCCATTTTACATCCGCATTTCCCCCATTCAATGAAGCTCAGTCCTCAGTCGTCTACAGAGAGTCCAGTCAAAATGTAATTCCAGGTGACTTCTCGAACGTAGTAAATTGTTTATCGTCATATACATAATACATAATAATACATTTGTGCTTACAAAGCCCATAACTGTTAATAGTTAATAGTTAATACACCGTATAATATAAATTATAATTAGAGAGAAAGAGAGAGAGAGAGAGAGATAGCGAGAGAAACGATATGCGTACAGATATATGTCTAATAATAAAAAAAAAGTTCCCCAACAGTTTTTTTTTCCGAGTGAAGTGAGAAAAGGAAAGGGAAGGGACTCCACCCAAAAAACTAGCTTGAAGAAACATAAACCATCAACGAAGCCATTAAGCCTCTTAAGTACCATCCAGTCCTCAGCTTTCCAGTTTGTTTTTTCACTCGCTCTTTTTATTTGTGTGCTTGTGTATCTCTGTCCTCTGTAGTTTGTATACACACAAACTCTGTACAAGCATTCGTTTTATAGGAATGGACTTTCATTCTCCGTGGAAAGAGAGAGAGAGAGAGAAAGAGAGAAACGGAATAGAAAATGGTCGGATTTGTACATATGTATTCGGATTCCAATTCGAATTTTGAATAGGTCCGAGTCGTACGTTAAATCAACTTGTCTTGCTTATGTATAGTTTGATTTTGATTTGGGATTTGGTGTGGTCTTTAGCTCCCGTCTGTTCTCTCTTCCTCTTCCTCTTCCTCTCTCTCTCTTTCTCTCTCTCTCTGTCCATGAATTCGAATTTAGAATTTAGTTCGGGTGGCAATTCGCTCTCACTCGTGAACATGGACAAAATCCAAAATCTAAATCGAAAGCCAAAGATCGTGCTGTCTAACGATTATCCAGTTAGTGTTTGAACACATGACATATTGCATTGCATTCAATTACAGACACACATACACACACACATTGCATGCCATATCGATTAAAACTCTTGTATTTATTCACTCCTGGACTTTCTTTACTACTTCCTCTTTCCATTTAAATTCCATTCACCTTTCCACACTAGAACCATATATACGAATGCCAACCAGCTCATTCCCATGGTCCCCCACAAGGGAAATTCCCTCAATTCCCCAACAACTATATACAAATTCAATGATTCTTGAACAAATGAAATCCATTAACCATTTCTACTTCTATTCCCTCTTCATCTGAAGCCGGAGGAGCTCAATTCACCTGCCCCCCCCCCCCCAAAAAAACCATTGACGTGTGTGAGCATTCTGTCCACACATTTCATCAATTATTTTATTAATTCAAAAATAAAAAAATAAAACATAAAAATGTTGACTACCACTTTCATTTTTTCCCCTTACATTTTACAACATTTCAAAAAATCGGATCCCTATCTGTACAAATCTCTAATTCAGTCATCTTTTCAAATAAGTTGGGAGTAAAAGATGACAGGGAAAAAATGAAGAGAATATGTACCTATACAAAATACGAGCAATACAAGCGAGAAACACTTGAGGTCATGATTACAAGGAAAGGAGATGGGGATTTTTTTTTTTTGAGGGCGTGGGAAGGGAATGAGACCAAAAATGTATGAAACAAAGTCTCTCCCTTTAATATATTACACAGGAATTATATTGTGATTAGCTCAAAATGTGTTCATACAATTTAAGAGTGATTACTTTTGATCACTGTCAATTACTCGTTTGTATATACATACGGATATTCAGTATTCAGTAGCAGAAGGAGACTGTGTGTGTTTCATTGTGTTACATATCGTATCCGTATGTATCTGTTGGAGAATGTGTAGGGAAATCTCTGGAATTTTTATGTGGGTTAATTGAGATGACTACGAGGGACATTAGGATTGTAATTAGACCAAGAACGAGAAATATATGTACATATTATACAGATGTATAAAATGTTTCTGGCTAGCAAATGTTCTTGCTCTTCTTGTTTTGCTGTTGTTTGTTGTTGTCGTGGCGGAAATCTCTTTCACGTTCGAAATTACTTGGTACAACTATAGAGGACTGAAGAGAAAAACTATGTCGTCTGGAGTCTTGAGATTTGTTTGCTGTAGGTTTCTGAGTATAATAAAAATAAAAGATGAATTTATATATCTGCATAGTTTGTATCTGTAGTCTGTAATCTGTAGTTGTATAGTGAAAGAGGGCTGAAACATGAAAGGAAAGGAAAGGAAGACGAAGAGATTTGAATTGAGGTAAAGTTGAAGTTGTTGGGGACTCTCCATATGCCATTTAACTATAAAATACAGTTTGAACACATGGAGAAAGAAGTTGAGAGGGAGAGAGAGAGAGAGAGAGAGTTCATAAATGAGATTTAAGATGAAGATGCGCTTGGTATTATTTGGAATTCTGAGAAGTGCAATTATTGTCGCGCTCAATAAGGATTCTAAATGACGCGTGAAATCTCATGCTCATCTAATCTTCTTCGTCTTTGGTCGTCCTATATGCAACTTTATTGTGATCTCATAACAAAATGGCCATCCTCTCTCTCTCTCTTTCTCTGAACTTAATTCACATTTCAAAATTTACTCGTGTAACTCCCCGTAAATTCAACATTTTCTTTTTCGAGTTCTTCAACTGGTTTTCAAGTTATTTTTTCTTCTTCTTCTTTTCCCAACCGAGCACCGGCACTTTCAATTTTAAATTGTGAGTGTGAGTGTGAGGAGCAGTGTGGATTGGACAAAGAGACAAAAAAAAGAGAGACAACACACAGTAGAAAAAGCGAGAGGGAAAAGGAAAATATTGTAATTAAGGGTGTGAGTTGAGTTGTCAGTTTGTGTTGATGGTGTAATCTAAATGTCTGTGTGTGGATGAATTCGTTCAAATGTAAAGGTTAAATTGCACTTTACTCCTCTCAAGAGTTCAAGGATGAATAAACTTTTTCAACTCCTTGACTCGCTCACTTCGTATCTCATGGAGAAAAAAAATAATAAACTTTCATCTTTTGCTTTTGATAATACAAAATACATATACGAATCTGTATATATACATATATGAAATGGCTTAAAGTTTTCTCTAGCTCAATAATAAGTTACAAGGCTAACGATAAGACAATGAATGAGAATGAAAATGAAAGAAAGGAAGAGAGAAAGTGCAGAGAGAGAGAGAGAGAGAGAAAGGGAAAATCGGAAATTCGGATATTAGCGAGTACATATTTCCCTATGAGGATTTATAAAAATGTGATGAGAAAGTTGAAGATTAGAAGGAACCTATGAAAGAGGATTTTATGGTTACTTTTGTCGACTTCTTTTTTTTTCTCTCTCTCTCTCTCTCTCTTTTGACTCTGCTTTTCTTTTCTCTTTTCTCTCGCTCTCTCTCTCTCTTTTACTTTTTCTCCCCTTCCTTTTACTTTCTCTCTCTCTCTTTCTCTTTCTGCATCCTTTGAGTACAGGCCGAGTCAAAACCCGAATGCGAATCAGAACGAAAAGAAACGAGAATCTGACGATGAGAAATAACTTTTTTTATTATTATTATTATTATTATTATTATTATTTCGGAGCTTTTGTATGTAGGTACAGAGAAAAAGAGAAAGAGAGAGAGTAAAAAGCCATACGATGCGATACATGATGGGATGCGATGGCATTAAGATAAGAATTGAGAGTTGTACAACTTGTGCTTCTTGTGTCACGTCAATGATTGATATGAGACGATTCTCATTTCAATTCTCATCCCATCGCTCCCACTCTCCCACTCTCCAACTCTCCCACTCTCCCACTCTCCCACTCTCTCTCTCTTTCTCTTTCTCTCTCCACATCCCAACAAGATGACAATCTAAAAGAAGACGAACAAGAACAAGTTGTGGATCAAACTGGGATTTGTTCCCCCCTTTTTTTACAATTTACTTATTCCCGAATTACTCGTACTTTCTTATATCATAATCTGATATACTTCATCTTCCACCAAAAATGCACGTACCCGAATACTTTTTTTTTGATTTCAACCAACCACTAGGTACGGTATTTTCAAAAAGTCATCTTGTGTCATTGCAACTTGACAATCCACAATAAAATTGCTAAATTGTCAATGTATGTTATGTATGTAGGAAAAATTTACAAGAATTTTTAGTAGTTCTTAAGTAAAAATTTAACGGTATCTTTACAGTCGTAATTAGTTCATAGTTGAAGAAACCCGACGAAGACGAAGACGATGAGAAGGAGAACGAGCCCGTTAGTATCAGTATGAACTCTGAATATTTATAAAACGGAGGAGGAGCGGAAAGTGTTTATGTTTCCGGTCTCGTACATGGTGAAGTTGAAAATTTTAATGATATGTTTTTGGACATTTGGATTTTAGGGAGAGAGAGCGAAGCGAGAGCGGCAATTCATTAATTAGGTGTATCAAAAGTATCCAGGACATTAATTAGATTAGATGTTTAGCGTGTATGAGTGTGTCTGTGTCTGTGTGAGTTGTGAGTTGTAGGTGTGGAGCCAGTTCAAGTGAGTGAGAAAAAGGAAAAAGGAAAGGAAAGGAAAGGAAAGGAGAGCACGTGAGAGAGCACAAATCTTCACCAGTCGCCACACATTCTGTTGATAATTATAATTAAAAATTTTCACCACACACAAAACTCGGTCTTTTGGTGGGACTTTCTCTCTGTGTATCTCCAGACTCGACTCGACTCTGTCGACTCCCCGACTTTCTCCATCTCTATCTTTTCTCTTTTGAGAGAGTTACGTTTGTATAATACATTATGAGACTTATGAGTCGAGTCGTTGAGAGAGTATATAGGTTTTTCGGTTGTTGGTATTATGGTTCTGGAGTGTGATTTACGAGGACAGGAAAGGACATGGACAAGGAAAAGGAAAGAGTTTTCAGTTTTCACTCTCAACCGAGAAAACTCTCTCTCAAGAAGGAAAAAGTGAGCGAAAGAGAGAGAGAGAAAGCGAGAGAGAAAGAAAGGAAAGAAAGCATTAGAAAAAAAGTTTCGAGTTTTGGGGGGGTGGGTTTCGGGGACTCCACCCACTCTTTTAGTCTCTCTTCAAAACGTTTCACACAATTAACAAGGGACAGATCGAAAGTGTGTACATACAAGAACAAACATGTACATTTTTAAACTGTGGTATCCCGTCCGTTTTTTTTTTTTTTACCAAAAGTGCAAAATGTCTTTGTAAATGTTTGAACTTTCCGTTTTCATCTCTATCGTCTGTAGGTTTCGTACTTTAGTTAGCGGATGTGGAGGAATTGGGAATTGTATCGGATTTTAACTTAAATGTGAGCTCTTCCCATGTCTATTTCACCATTTCCTCATTTAGTGGGACGTCCTCTTTCCAAACTAAGAATCTCACCTTCCTCTTTCTCTGCAAAAACAAATGTTTAAAAACCCGGCCTCATTTCGCGTTTTTCGTTTCTTCTTGCCGAAAAGAAACCGTGATATAACTTTTCCTTCTTTGTGCTTTGATAAGAATATGACTTACAAAAACATATGGGGGAAAGTACATGCTCGCCATTTAATTAGAGGAATGATATTTCATTTTATTTTTTATGATGCTCCTCGTACTTGTTGGATCAGGATCTGGATCGTATAGTTTATGCAACAAAATTACTCTTGTTTTGAATTAGCAAACAGGTTTATTAGGTAGTATTTAAATCACAATCAGCTCATATGTTTTCTACAATTCTGTTTGTAAGTATACCCTACAAATGTGAATACGTTGAACCATGAAAAATGAGTTCAGAATCCTTCCCAACCTACGGATTTGTTTGGTCAGAGTTGAGCTATAGCCGCTGCTGTGCACTGTTCTGTTTGGTTACGAGTCTCTGGGAAATCAGCGTGTTGTAATTAGATTGTTTCAACTCTGACAGTCTTTAATTAGATTGCCGTCTCTTTATCATTATTTGTTGAGTCCATGTCCAACAGTTTGCTCTCTCTCTCCACGTTATATATTTGTATCCCTGCACATTTTCATTTTCATTTAACATTCCTATTCTCGTCTCGTCTCGTCTCAATTCACACAATCCTCACATTTTAAAATTCGGTACATAGGGTCTTTACATACATAGGGTCATAAGGTCTGTACATAAACTATACCGTTTTATGTTTCATTTTATCGTTTGTCGTAATCCTAATTCTATTATTTTTAATTTTGATTTCCAATCGGTACTATGCTATAAATATATATTTTCTTATCAAAATATCTACCCAAACTTAGACAAAAAAAAACTCACCATATTAAATTCAATATGCAAATGTAAGTACATATATTATGCATAAATAATCACCACTCAATCTGTAGAATGAATATTCCATTAGGAATTACCAAAATCCGCAGTCATTGTGCGAAAATCCGTGATTGAGGGAAAAGATTAAATGCGGTGCAAAATGACAACATGGCCTCCACACATAAGCCATGAACTTGAGAATATGTGTAAATATAGGTATCTGTACTACTGACTCACGGAGTGAACGCTCAACCATTCTCTCACTCTGTACATATTCTTGTCCATGTTTGTGTTTACCCATACATAATATGAATAATATTGTAGCCGTATTCGTATGCATATGCATAATTTATATGGCAAACTAAAAAGTCATTTATTTATTTATTCTTCTGTCTCTCTCTCTCTCTTTCTCTCTCTGTGAAGTAATATTGGCCAAAGTAAATGAAAATTTGATATGCTCCGTATGGAAATTTCATGTTAATAGTCTAAACAAATAGGGAAATTCCTATGAGGATTTTTGTGGGCTTAAAATGTTGTAATAAAGGATATTGGGTAGTTGGATACTCTCTGTATTCTCGTGTCTATGTCTATATCTATGTGTATGAGTTGCATACTGTCTGTCTGTCTGTCTGTCTGTGTGTAGTACACACACTGTGGACGTCTATTCTATTGAAGGTTATGAGAAAAGTCAAAAGCATTTTGACAAGCTGACGATGGATGTTGTCAGCAGCTGTTTATACTTTCTTGTTTATCAAATGGTCGTCATGGTGGATCGTCTGGTTTGACTGGCTTTTTCTTTTTTACACTATATTCCTTTACCATTACCATTCAATCCGAATCCGAACCCAAACCCAAACCCAAACCCAAACCCAAATGCACATGGAAATATTTAAACATTAAACACTCTTTGTAGTGATTCTCTATCTTTTTCTCTCCCTCTCTTCCTCCTTTACTCCTTTACTGACAAGAGTAAAAACAGACATACAGATATATATATATATATAAAAACGACCCGAGTTCCGAGTTCCGAGTCCAAGCACGCTGACGGATTCCGTCCCATACAAAGAATTTCATTCTTTTCTTTGAGCTTGCATTTTTTCCCTGTATATATTTCCTACATATATACGTACATTCTCCCTATTGACATGTCACACGAGCTCCATTCTCTCCATGCAGAAACTTAAACTCCACAGAGAAAGAGCAGTAAACTCCACACTCCACAACACACGTGACACGTGACGAGTGATTTTAATTATATACAGAATCCATAAAACATGGAAATAAAAAACATGTACAATAAAAAAAAAAAATCCTATGCACTCACAAAATGTCGTCATTGAGTTTTTTTTTTTTGTATATCATTATTTTTTGCCAATGTTCCGTTTCGTTTCTTACATTTTCAAGGAGTTGCTCTCCTGTCAAGAAATGGAGTAAGTAAAAAAAGGAACTACGGAGAACGCTCATATTCCTTGACTTGACATAGATGAATTGAGGTAGAATTTTTCTGTATACATACTCCCGTGCGAACATTACTTTTGAAAATTATGTGGGTGGGTCTGTGGGACACACACAATTTCAACAACTATAGATCCTATATATAGACTTTCCACTTTCGAATTCGGGCTAATCCATAGATAAAATTTATTAAGTCTTCGTGATGACGGAGAATGAATGGAATGGAGCAGGAGTGAGTGGAAAATTCCAAATTCAAAAGTACATATATTCATATATACGATACGAAGGAGAAAATGGCTATACATTTTTCTTTACGGAATTTGCTTGGTTGCATACAGTAAATAAAGCACAGACATTTTTTTTTTTGCACCTTGTTAATAAAGCTCCAGCTGAATGTCGAATGTAAATAGAGAAAAAAAATAATAATAAAAATTGGTTTTGTAATACGCAATGAAATGTTGGAATGAAAGCGATTAGCGGGTGTAAAGTGGGGGGGCTATACGAATTACATGGTTGGCATGATAATGATAATGATAACGATAACGATATGAAAATGAATATGGAATTACTGAGTGACGCATTTCTCTCTGAGGTTTAGGACTAGAGAGAATGAGAGAATTCTGTGTAGAAAATTTGAAAATGAATGGAATGGAATGGATTTCAAAAAGAAAAAAAAAATCCAGTCCAGACTCTAGTGTCAGTGTAAAAGGAGCATGTGACCATAATGATGGTGTTGGTTGCCTACAATATTATATATTTAGCTTGATATCTCTGTATTTACATGCAGAGCTAATACAGTGGCAACGGAGGAGGAAGGGTAGTTCAATTTCTGGGTAGTTCAAGTGCATAAAACGCAAGAACTGAGTTGTGCACAGTTGCTCGTAAAACCACAGAGAGAGAGAGAGACTGGAGCACTCGAATTCACACACACCCACACTCCCATTTATAATAATACTCGAATCATCTTGTGAGTTTGTGAGTGTGTTGCTTTGGATCGAGATTCCGGCTGTAGAATTACATTACTTACTCATCGTTATGTAGTAGAAAACTACATATGAGGGAAAGAGATAGCCATAGGACGAAAGATGATAGAGAAAAAGGGCCAACTACTCCGCGTTCTCGTCCTCTGTAACTACAGATTACATACGTGTAACTGTGTACTATGTAGTGTGTACGTACCCAAACTTGAATGGTACAATTGGAATTTTCATGCTCAGCAAAGTAGTGCCATATGGAGAAACAAGTGTTCCCACTTGAAACGCTTCCTTGCTTTTAAATGAGATCATGTTGTTGTCCTTGTCCCTTCTTCTTACACATCCACAAATATACATATATCCGTAGAATCCGTACCCCCATCGTACTTGGAGTGTATTTATTTATATGTATGTGTATTATCCTTTTTGTTCATCATATCATCCTACCCTGAATCTGGATCATCATATGAGATGGGTGTAGAATTTTCATATGCTTAGTACACTTCACACCATGGTCGACGGGAGGTTACCAGGCTCTCTCTCTCTCTCTCTCTCTCTTTCTATCTCTCTTTCTCCTCTGGGCGATATGACGCGGAAATTCGGAATTCCACAAATGGTAATTCAAACTGGGAGAAAGCTGTTGTTGTAGAAAATCTGCTACGGCTATGGCTAACGCGGTCGTTCACAAATCTATTCAAAATATACACAAACAATATACACACATTCTGTTGTAAATAACATCTATGAGAGAAAGGAGAAACCATGTAGTACCTATACAAACACTTATCTTTATATACATACATATAGAGATATAGAGCGTTGAATTAGTTCATTTGGACTTGGAGAAATCCCAAGCAAATAGAATCAAGATGGAATGGAGAGACATTCTCTCTTCAATACCCAAAAACCCAAACTCTCCCAAGTACACACTTGTGTTCCAAAAACTATTCGAGGATTTCCTCATTCTTTACACACACACACACACACACACACACACACACACACACACACAATTTCGAAACAATTTTCGAAACTCAACCATCTTAATTTATGATTATACAAGTACAACTCGTAATTGTTTTCAAAATACAAAATTTGAATAACTTATGTATTTATATGTGAAATCCTCTCTCCATTCTCCACTTTCACTCGGTTGAATTTCGTACGATGAAAGCTTCAAACGAAATAAAGGTAGTACATAAATTTCTCTGGAAAAATAATTCAAGCAATTTTTTTTGTTTTTTTTTTTTAAACATGGCGATTCTCAATTTCTCAAATGACAGACAAATTTTCTTTTGGGGATTCTATAATGGTATGAGAATGAGAAGGATGGACAAGACAAATTGAAGGGGGCAGACTTGTCTTCACTGTGAAGTGCAATGGGGGGAGGGGGAAAGCCAACTTTCAAAGTATTTCATTTTCTAGGACAAAGAAAAGTAAAAGTATAGGGAGAGTGTTTTGTGGTTTGGTTTTGTGAATGAAAAAAACTTTCCCCGTTGCCATTGCCATCATTTCAAGTGTGTATGTTGGGCTATATTATATTATGTGCATATTTGAAGGTACTCACGAGGTTATTCATGTCTTTCCCGACTTTCCCCCCTGATTTATCATTCATGGCTGCTCTTGGAATTCCCCTCCACCAAAAGATTCAAGATGAATAATCCAGAAAAATCCCATCACTTGTCAGTTTCCTTCTGTACTTTTTCTTTTTCTTTAAAAAAAAGAAAAGAAAAGATTTCACCGATGGTCAGTCTTGAATCTTCAAATTCGATTACAAACTCTGAGTTTTTTCCTTTTAAAATAAAATAAGGGAAATCGTCGGAAATCGGAAGGAAGAAGAAGTGGATATGATAAGTGAGCATTTGTAGTCTATAAGCGCTTGAGCATCTCCATTCTTTCTTCCTCAGTTTCCTCACCCCCCCATTCACATCATAAACTGTGCAAAACCAGCTGTATAGAAAAATATAGAAATATAGAAACCCCTTCGAATTCCAAATTTCGAATTTCATATCCAAAACCGGAGGAATAAAACGATAAATATTATAACACCCTGTACAAAATAAATGAGAGAAGCGTCCACAGTTCACATCTGCACTTTTGAATTATTTTTTTCAAGTAGCTGAGCCATCAAAAAATCAAAAATCAAAGAAGCTCTCAAGGCGGACAGACAATGGTCAGTGTGGTGATGCGGAATCCCTTCAATTTTTGATTATAACGGACTCTACAAGTAATTTCAAAGTACACGGAGAACAAAATATAGGATGTGGACTATATATAGTTAGTTTGTCTTTGTCCATGTGTGTGTGTGTGTGTATTTGGGAATGGACGGGGGGAGGAAATGGGAGCGAGTGGTGGGATTAACAACTCGTAAATCTTATAGACTGGAAAAGAAACTCTTTTACTAAGCGTCGTCCTCTTCCTCTTGTGGTTTTCTCATTCCATGACCACGAAGGGAATCACGTGTGGACTGTGGAGTGTGGACTTGAGGAATGTACAACCGTCTTGAGGATAAACTCTCTCTCTCTCTCTCTCTGTCTGCCCTGCCACTGTCTCTATCTCAATTCCATGGAGCAATAGAGAAAAAGAAAGAGATTAGATGTTGGATATATCAGGAGAGAGAAAGAGAAAGAGAGAGAGAGAATGCACAAGCTTTGGTTCTGGTATTTGTCCTATATCTCCTTTTCTTTTTATCTCGTGTCTCTCTCGGCCTCCTAACATACACATATCGTACAGAACGGAATCAAATGGAATGGAATGGAATAATACAGAATATTATAGAATTATAGATAGAGAAAATGTTTTTCGAGTTTCCTCATAGTCCCGGCCACGCCAAGACCAAAGAAGAAGAAGAAGAAGAAGAAGAAGAAGAAAAGTAAAAGTCAACTTCTTTCTGGGGTCAGTCTCCACTATATTAACCATAAGTACTTGAATTCTCACCCAACATGACTTTTTTCCTTCGTCTTCTTCAACTGGCGTGACAAAAAAAATGGGACCGGAGAGAGAAAGAATGAAAGGAAGAAAGAGAGGGAAAGAGAGAGAGAGAGACGAAAAGAGAAAAGAAAGTAAAAGAAACATTTTTTCACCCTTTCAACTTTCTTCCTTGTACAAATGAGGATTGTGGTTTGGTTTCTTTAGACAATTTATATACTTTACCACTTTTTTGGGGCTTTTTTTCTTCTCCTTCTTGTTCTTCTTCTTCTTCTTCTTTTGCTTCCTTTGCATTGCATTGCAACGTCTAGGTCTCTTACCAAATCTCCAAATTTTATTCGCTAAACTTTCTCCGTATTTCCTCTCACAATTTCTTCATTCCTTCCTTCCGTCCACACACAAAAAGTAAAGTACAGTACGTTCACATTCACATATCATGTCTATACAGAGTTCCTTCGTTTCTTTTCTCTCTTATTAATTATTATTATGATGATTGAACCAAACTTTTTTTCAAAGGGGAAATGGATCCCTAATACCTATTCCATATATATGTATATGAAATTGAATATTGTAGGATTCATCAGGATTGATTTGTTACTTTTGATTTTTTTTCATTCAGCTCCATAAATGTTAGATAAAGAAATCAAAGGATTTTAATGCGCCCTGCCTCTCCATTTTAAATTCTGAATAGTGAATAAAACATTTCATTTGGCCGACAAATAAAGAACGACTTGTTAAATGTCGTACGTTGATTTATTTAATTAAGTGATTTTTGAAAAATCCCTTCAAGATTGACGCTAACAAGCGGTTGGTCAATGTTCCTTTTCAAGTTCAACTTCTCCGGCTTTGAGCGTTCAGTTTTGTACTACGTAATTTAAACAATTACAGAGCACTGACTTGTACATATTTATCAGATTGTTAAGACGATAAGATGGTTAGACACTTGTGAAAAGTGTTGTAATAATATTACAGTATGCTTTCAACGTGCATGTGAATAATTAAATCTAAATTAATGAACTATATGTTCGTTCGTTTTCAGTCGAATGAGCCAGTGAGGATTTAATTTTTAACAGCTCCAAACAGGCTAAAGATTTCAAAGGCTCTGAATTGTAAATGTATTGTACAGCATCTCACTTAAAGCAGAGCAAAGTTAAATATAGGAGATTCGTGGGTAGAGGACGGATTGAGAGGGAAATGTCACTTGATATTTATTTCCTAGTGAGGCATTTGAGCATTTGAGCATTTGATGTCAAGGTGTGAAATGAGGACTCGGAAAATGCTTGACGATTGACTGGATTTGAATATTGAATTGACAAAGGTGACAACCTGAGGATGCATACAAATAACTAATAAGAGCCCATTTGTGGTCTGGTCTGGTGTGATGTGTATAGAGTTGTGGAGTGCTCACAATCAGAGTTGAAGAGTTAATGAGTGGGCGATGAATACAAATAGAGGAAAAATCCAATCACTTGAACAGAAACTCTCAAAGCCCCTCTCTCTCTTTCTCTTTCTACCTCTGAACGGATACTCGAGTGTGTACGACTAATTTGTCCACATATTTCCTTCCAGAGTACATTTCTTCCTTCAAGTGGATTTTATCATGCGAATATAATATAAAAAACAAGTGGAACATTTTTACTCAACTTTGTAACGGGAAAACGTACCAATTCTTTGTATGTATATGATTAGGAACAACAAATTGAAATTAGAGATTGAGCCTGAAAGACTGTAATTTACGATATATTTGTATGATTAAACTAACCTTTGGTGACGTTTGATCTCAATTATATGAGGGACTCCTATTCCACATTCCAACATATGTAGTATCCGATTCCTTCGGTACGTCCACACTTTTAAAGCTATTTTAGAATCAAATAAAACAAAATAGCTCACTACTCCTCCTACACTACTCATTACTTACTCCAACTCATTTACTTTAAAGCCAGTTTTTTGTCCAGGGAAAAAATATTCTAAAAATTTAAATGATCAGAAAATTTTGAGGTGGGTGGGACCAATGTGGAATAGGAGTCCCTCATATAATTGAGATCAAACTTCACCAAAGGTTAGTTTAATCATACAATTATACTTGGACTCCTATTCCACATTCCAACATATGTAGCTGTTCAAAGCATACGACAAAAAACTTGAATATTGACAAGCAATAGTATTTTTTTTTTATATATAATTAAAGTTTTAATTTTAAATAGAACTTTTCAAAATTACATCAACACAAATATTTTAACATATCCGGAATCTCCTGAATCTGTTGTATTTAGAAGTAAAAGGCAAATCCTCAGATTTGC
>JAIUND010000902.1:0-48154 GCA_034699125.1 Gisinianus flammeolus | reverse complement strand
CCTTGCAGGCGAATGTGTCTTGTGCCTCTCTATCACAGCCTAAAATTATTCTCTTCTACCTCATTCCAAACAACAATGTTTTATACAAGTGACATAATTTACTGGACCTCCTCGTATATATATATATTTTTTTTTCGGAACAAATTTAATTAAAATATTATTATCATATTTTGGGCATTCTAAACGCGCATTCGTCGGCATTCACTATAGTATTAATAAGTATGTACATTTATTTTTATCATGTCTTGTCATTTTGTCACACTGCTATCTAATCTGCATATGCGTGTGTATGGTCGATGCTTTTCCACAGTCGACAAATTATCGAGTTGTCCTAGGTTAGGATTTTTTCATTCTTGTTCAATTTAATTTGAATAATACATTATTTTGTGCATGCATTCACTTTTACAACATTTCTATGTATGTATATATGTATGTACATTTCAAGTTAAAATCTATAAAACAGTTTCAAGGTTTTAAAATTTAAATAGAATTACATATTTCAATTATTGTTTTTTTATTCTCTTCATCGCTTTCTCGGAACTCAGTCCCTGCTGGACATTTTGTAAATGATTTTATTGTCTATACTTTTACGTTTTCAATTAGAAAATCCGGAAAAACTCAACGAAAAACCCAACTCAAAGATGATTTGTAAATGGTAAAAATACTAAATACCACAATAAGCACACGCATATGTATGGATGTATGTAATATGTATACACAGCACAGTCGATGACGTGTGAGGGATGTTCATTGATCTGCTGTGTTACTTTTATTTCATCGTGTTTTAGTGGTATGGATGCATGTATGTGTGCAGGCTTCGGCTTCGGCTTTCAATGTGCATAGCTCTACATAACTATATAGCTTTAACAGAAGAAGAAACCCTTCACAAAGTTGTGCTAGGTTAGTGTCTATATCTTCCCATGACGATACATACATATTTATTTATCGTTAGTCAGAGCAATAGCAGTACATATGTACATATACATATGCATGTAAGCTACATAATGTATAGCTGTATAATCTTACCATAAAATCATTTCACTCCTCATGTGTATGTATGTACGTGTGTGTGTGTTTGTGTATTTGCGTATGTAGTATGTATTATGTATATTTGTTAAGTTAAGTTAAGACAGACAGTGGAGGCCATAGCATGATGTACATACATCGTGTGACCTATCTGCATCTGACTGACGATGAGTATGTAGTATGTATATGTATGGCAAAGACACTGTGCAAAGAAGACAATGTGTAACTGGTGTAACGTTAATAATGGTAGCTCAGCTCACATATTTTTTCCATATGATTATGGTTGCAAGAGCATATGTATGTAACTATAATATACATACAACTTTATACACAATACATATGTATGTATATACATATTTAACTGCTTGGTGGACATTGCACATCTAATGACTTGTTCATTCGCAGCCTTGCATCTTTCATCCCCCCAATTCCAGCTGAGTAAACCCTTCGCTTCCCATCCACGTCCATCAACAAGTAGAAGATATGTAGAACCGAGGTATATATATGCATGTACTCACTATATCTTTATACTGTATATGTATACAGTTGGTGCATCAGTACATGCTTATTTCCATATACATATGATACACATTGTTCCCTTATCTCATTCTCTCGAACTTTATAAGCTGAATGTAGAATGAAGCAAAATTATGACCTACCTCAACATTCAACGTTCATATATATGTACCTATCTACTATCGACCGACTATGTACACACTTTTGCATTCGCATATTTGTCGACAGACGTTTTCCACAACGAGAGAGAGTTCATAAACTCTTCAAAAAAAAGTACCATCTGCAAATCTGCACACAGTTTTATATACGAGCACAAATAAGCAAAAAAAGTATTACACACATGATGATGTTCTCTCATTGTCTGCACAATTGTGCACATAAGTATGAAGTATCGCATGAATGCCAAACTGTACATTCCATTTTGAAAAACAAGTTAACGTTTCCTTTTAATCTTTCCCTTTCCCCTCAACTTTTTCCACATTTGTATTCAGAAAACAGAATCAAAAGAGCAAAAATCATTGCAAACCTTGAAGATTTTCTGAGCAAATAGATTGGATCAATTTTTATTTTTATTTCCTTTAGTAAACAAACAGAGAGATTTTTATTTAATAAAAATTCAAAAACATGGCAATAAGATCCACCGTGTAGAAGAATGAAAATGAAGAAAAATACCTAAATGCTTTAGTCGAGTTTTTCCGAGTCAATTTTGTTCATATGACAAACTACATCAGTGCGTATACTTTAAGGAAATTTCACTACGTACAATTTTGTTCGAATTTCCCTCAGTGGAAAACCCTCTAAAATTGTGCCAAAATAGCAAGATAAACACTATAGGTACAACTTTTCACGGCTACGTACAATTCAAAAGGCTAGGTACAAAAAAATGTACCTAGTTAACATGTTAAAGTACCCCCCGAACTACATATTATTATATTTATCGAGGTTTTAATTTTTCAAAAGACTTTTTTTTTGTACCTAAGTAATAGATAAACCGCGAGCAATGAAATTTGTGACTGTAAAGATTACATTAACTAAAGAAACTAGTCGTCTAAACTTGAATTTTTACATAAAAAAAACCATATTAAATACATCCGAAGTGACATTTACAAATACTAAATTCTGAGTTAAGGCAGGCAATGGAGGTCTGGAAATGAATAATTTAAGAAAAAAGTAATTGCTATTCACATTCACTCGAAAGTCAAAAGTACCTATAAATACTTTTAGTTCTTTGTTTTCCTCAATGCATTTCAGGTCCAGTGCGGTACATACGAGTTTGTACATATATTCAAATTGACTGTTTCGTTTTTGCGTTCATATACTATTTTCTACATAATACTCTCTCTCTTGTCTGTGGTTTTTTGCTCACAAGAATATTTAATCATGTGTGGCTTGTCGGCTATTGAAAGCAGATACTGTGTATTTATTGTATTCAGAGAGAATAATTCACCATGAACGACCAATACAAAAATACACTAAAATTAAAACTATACGTTCGCGTAAGTACATTCATTTTATATATGTCAAAAGGATTTTCATCAATCAATCCAAATTCTTCATAACCATATATATATATATATATATTTTAAAACTGCACATTACCATGCTGTGGATGTGTAAGCTGACTCGAGAATTTTTCAGATGAGTATATCAAGTATATGGAGATCTGAACATATTTAAATAGGTAGGTATATATACGTGTGAATTAAGTAAGATTAATTTCCACGTGTATATACATGTAGGAATCCGCATGCATATGCATTCTATTGGATATTAATATGAATTTCTATATGAATTTGAAATGCTGATAGTGGTGATATGGTATCACAAAAATGTTAAATTGTCATGTTTACATTATATTTGCAAATTTGAAATTCTGTCCTGTCACATCCTATATACTTAGAACTACATATCGTCTGTTAAGTTCACAAACGAACTAGAACGATTTTCCTTAATTTTCGAAAATGGTCCTACTGCGTCCGTCTTTGTGGGTAAAATTCTGAAAAAATTCAGGGTGACAGAAAAGGTCACGGCAGACAATAATGTCTCCGGACCCAAAGCCCCATCTCCAGCCGTTTGACCTTTGCAGCAGGTCAACGAAATTAAGGAAAATAATTATAGTTCGTTTGTGAACTTAAGTTCATATATGCAGACGATATGCATATATGAACTGATAGTTATTCAACCATCGCACATTTTAAAATGTGTTTGAAAAAGCGAAAAGTGTTGTGTATTTAGAGCTATATATGTAAATAAACGAACTATTCAGTACTTATTTTGTGCTCAGCCCAATTGCTCTTGTAGGAAATCTTTATATGCCCACTCTGTACAGTATACTGTATATACACCATTCAAAGGAAACATAATATTATTGCAGTCCACGCGGAGAGCAATAAATAAATTATGCAAAGTGTCTTCTCATTCACCTTCCTTTTCACTCGAGTTGATGGTCAATGTTAAAGTTAATGGCGAAATTGTACCACAAAAAAAAGGCAACATACCTAATAACAATCTGCTACAATACATTTAAAATCTTAATCTCGTCTCCAATCTTCATTTCGTAAAGTACACGATGATCACATATTCCTATTGTTATAAAATTGCCATGTAAATGTAATCTCTGTACTAAATTATCCAACACACCTCCTATTACCAAAAAACTAAAATGATCTCAACTCTCTCTCCGCACACGTGTAATCGAGTACATAATCAGTATTTGCTCAACTAGATATAGATACCTCATTTATCAACTGGATATATATCTTACAGAGAATGTGATCCCATAAGAAAAGAAAAAAAAAATCTGTCTCATTCTCTTTTTTTAACATTTAATGACGCTCAAACGAAATCCGCATCATTTACAATTTACAATTTGAATTTATACAATGCCCAAAAAAAGTATACTTGCAAAAAATACACAAAAGATATTTCACCAATTTGTCTTCTCTCTCTAATTTCTTGTCTAATTGGTCCTTCGCTGTGATCGCTTTGCTCTCGCTCGCAAAAGTTTTAGTAGATTGTACCTATTATTATTTTGCTATACACGTTCATATTGTGGTTCATATTTGCATACGACGCTCCCACATAATCCAGCAATCCCTATTTTCCGTTTGTCACCCTCACTGAAAAGTCACCACAGGAAAGCGGAGAATCAAACAGAGCAGAAACGACGATAGCTCTAATTAATTCATTAATTTAACTTTTGGATCCGTCCCAAAACTTGAATTCTCAACAACTACGCAAATATATATACAATAACGAAACAAATCTCTCAACGACTTAAAGCATACATAAAGGTAAATGCAAATGAGATTATATACCAAATTTAAATGAATAAAAACTCTTATTTTTTCCACAATTTCATATTATTGAACAAAAGACAAATATATATATATATATATGTACATATAATAAAGCAGGAAAATCGAGGGCGGTGAGAGAGCGAGAAAGAGTCGTAAAATAAAAACTAATAAAAAGTCCATCTCTCTCATATATAGCCTGGCCATAGCCACATTTCCACAATGAGCGTTTAGCATGATTTTTACGATCATTTTGAGTGCTCAAGTGTTTGACTGTACGTGTGTCTGTTCCATTGTAGATTGTAAATTGTAAATTATTGTGAGGAAGTTGAAGGATACTAAAAATATTCCACATCATTTTTTTTGGGGTGTATTAATTTTGCATGCACTGCTGTGTCTCTGTATACTTACGAAGAAATAGAGAGAGAGTGCAATAAGCGACTGATGGCAGAAAATGTTTTGTACTTGTGAGGCAAATATTTTAGCATATGAACACCACATAATAATAAAAAATACGAAATACAGAATACGCATATACATAATATACAGATATATATATATAAAATGTAAAGGGAAGAATTAAAAATGAAGGTCAGGAGTCAAGCAGCACTAGCACTATATAGAAGTAGCATCAGCATCATAGAATCTTCTCGCTTATTCTTTGATTCTCATTCTCATTCATTTACAATTAGTTTGTAGTTGAGTCTAAAACCAGTGAAGAGCGAGAGAGAGAGAATATAAATGGGGGATATGAAAGAGAGCTCGAGCTTTATCTGAGTGTGGTTCTTATTCAATTTTTTTGTTTTGTGAATTGAATCGACTTTTGACTTGTTATTCTTGTTCACAAGCCCACAAAATTTATTATACTTAACGTTATTACTCACTCTCAACTTCGACGACTCCTTTCCACCAGCCATAAACTAACTAAATACTAAATGAAATGCTCTTTGACCACAAACATCAAACACCCCCCAAAAAACGTGTATACATATATATGTATATATGCATATACAATCTCTCTCTCCTTACATCACATCACATCCCAACTCAACTCAATTCAACTCACAAAACCATTTCATTTTATCGTACACCATGAATGTGTGCTATAATATTTAATATAGCATTTTTGCTGCATATGATAAGTATGATTCTATAATATGATCATGTCAGTTTTTGTACATGCAGTCTAAAATTTCCTGCAGTCATAACTATGTACATATTTCGCATAAATGTATGTACCTATACATATTTACAATTTACATGCACACAGAGTTGCAGTATACATACAGAGTGATGTATCTGTAGACTGGCAAAATGTCTTTACTGATATACGAGTATCTCTGGACATGTGAGTTGAGTAGAAACTAAAAGTTGAGTTGAGTTTTGAACTGGAATTGGAATTGGAATAGGAAAGGAATGCTCATACTCATATGTGTATAGAAAAAATCTCAATCTGTCTATGTGTCGTAATAATCGCAATCATAATGGCCAAGAGAGACGAACAAAAAATTGAACAAGAAGAGAGAGAAAGAGAAAAAAATAAAATTAACCACTGCGCAAATCTTTGTGTTCTCCTTTTGATGTACGAGTATAGTATAATGTATATACGATAATAATGTTATGTTCTGTGTGGAATTGAAATGACGTGAGGTTTTTGAGGCTGCGAATTGAGGAGAGTTAAACAGATTGAGCATTCATACACATATACACATCACATACATATAGTCACTCAACTCTCATATTCATTCATGAATTAAGCAAATTATTTAGTCAAATGTATTTTTCTACTTTGTATTCACTATTTCGGACTTGATCATCACATCGTCATCATCATTTTCTTCCCCCATCTCCTCACCACAACACAACACAACGCAACAGAACCAACAACAACAACAACAATAATAATAATAATAATCATCCTCCTCAAATTAAGTTGAATTCCCACAATTTTTGAATTTTCTCTCATCTTCATCTTTTAAATTGTGCTGTGCACCAACAAAATTCTTCATTCTTCATTCGTACAATCACTATTGTATTTTGTATACAATAATTTCAAACTGAAATTTTTTAGGCTCTCATCTCTCTCGTCAGACCTTGACACATTTCTAATGGGATAAAACGACACACATTTCATTCCATTTCATTTCATTATTATATACTTTACACACCTTCCAATCTCCAAACTCCATAAACTCCAAAAACACTTGACACATACACTGGTACATGTGTAGACGATAAGAAACAAGAAGGAAAATAATTTCAATTACTCGCTCTGTGACGACGACGACTGTGTGTGATTCCTTAATCAAAGTACAGATATATACAGATACATACAAAAGTACAAACTCTCACCTTCAACTTCAAACATTCAACATTCAACAGCCCCAACTATAAAATTTATCTTCATCTCCACTGCCAAAACTACAAATTCTTATTCTAATTACAAATCGCTCTCAAACCCTCACAAACACAAACATCACACACACACACACACACACACACGTTTTCTCTCCCTTCTCATATGAAATCTCTCAGTCACATTTCTTACACAGTCGTCTACATTTGAATTCACATTGAGCTCGTGTCTCATCTCATCTTCCACACACAGTCACCATTTCCCCTGTACAAAAAGGTAAAAAATACTACATGTACATTTCTTTATTTTATTTTATTTTATTTTATTCTATTTTATTCCTTCAAACCATTTCCCACACAGACAAAATCAATTCTGCAAGTCCAAATATTGAGACAAATGTTCGGATTACGTAATATAAAAAAGTACTGATTATTTTGGTTGCAGTGTGTGTTTAGCATCGTATAGAATTAGAGGATGGAGAGGATCCAGCCAATGAACGAGCTTCAAATCCAGGAAAAAGTGGAGGATTTGGCAGGGAAATCCGCGAGAATCCTGGACTGTGAACAGAATACGGTGAATCAAACGGAGGAAGTTTTACTTGTCAATGGAATCGCCATTTCTCTCATTGGAGATGAAGGAGCCCGAATCAAAGAAGCCTTAATTCATGGAGAAGTTCCACCATGTGATTTGGTCAATAGTATGTTGAGTCGAGCGGGGATTGAGACTCATCCCGTGGAGATTGAGACCATGTCCAGTGTCAAATCCTCCACCAAAACCACGGAGCACACCACATTGGTGGATAGTCGAGGAGTTTTGGTGGATGAGAAGATGAGAGAGAAAGAGGATGAAGATGAATTCAAAACTCATAATATAGAGATTTGGCGGACGGAGCCCAACTCTCCGACCACCCCAACCAAAACAAATCCTATTGATATCCTAAGTAAAATGAAGGAGAGTAAAAATAATAATAAGAATAATAATAAAAATAATAAAAGTGAGCGTGAGAGTAGCAAGTCCAACAAAAACAAAAAAGTGAAAGGGAGTCGTCATAAAAACTCGAATCCGAATGAGGATGAAAATCAACATTTGGAGAATGGACAAGGAAAAGAAATCCAAGTCAAATCCCCCAAAAAATCCATTTTCTCTCCAAGTATTATGAAAAAAAGTGGTGATAAAGAGAAACGTGATAGTAAAAATGATAACGAGAAGAGTGATAAAAGTGATAAAGATAAAGATAGTAAGAAAAACATTACAAAGACGACAACCACACCAACAGCAACAACAACAACGACAGCAACAACAAATTCCCCACCGGACAATGTCAATAACGTGAGTGTGAGTGTGCCAAAAAATAAATTCCTGTCCTTATTCTACAAAGGCAATAAGTCCAAGGAGAAGGACAAGTCAGCCAGTGACAAAGAATTGAATGACAAGTCGTCCAAGAATAAAAACATTTTGGATACGAAACAACAACAGAAAGTGTTAAAGACTAATAAGAAAGAGAATACTGGACCACAAAAAACAACTATCACCACTCAAACCACGATGAAACAAAATGTAAATGTCAATTATTTGGACCCGTCTTTATCTCTAGTTCGTGTGGAAATTGATGGAATCCCAGTTCGTGTCCAATACGAAACGTTTGTCTAAACTTTAAAGTATATAATAATTCCGTGAACACAAACTTATTTTTTACCTTGTACCAAAATATAGGAAAAAATACACAACACATCACTATACATATACAACAGAAATATTTTTTGAAATCAGTTCACTCATCTTTTTTATATAGAAACAAAATCCTGTACATATTTGATAATGTCAAATCCAAATGATTTGTTGTTGTTTTTGATGCAATTCTATCGTACATTTGTACAGCAAATTATTATTATCATTATTATTATTATTGTTATTATTATTGCCATTTTCACTAAACTGTTTCGTGCAAATAAAAGCTTAATTACTCAAATGTTGAACATAATTTGTTGTTTTACGTCAACTTGCTAAAATTCTTAAATTCTTCGTTAATTTTGTTACTGCGCGATTTCAATCATCGATGATTTGCTTTTTCCTATACGTAAATGACAAAATGTAATTGACGTAAAAACAGCAGATGCTATATATGTACATATATACTGTAATATCGTCAATCCTTTGTTTTAAAACTCGAACTGTTTTTCTCCGGAAAAATCCGATTTGACCTGAACGTTTGTCTTGTGTACGTGTTTTTTGTTGTATATTCTATTATACATGTTTGTATAATTATTATTATGTATACCTATTGATTTGGCTGTGGAGTTGACACGCATTGATTACGTGCATGACAAACGGCAGTCAGCATATATAAGGAAGGACATGTGTTAGTGTCGTGTGAGAATCCAAAGCAAAACTGTCAAATGACAATCAACTTGAAATTTGTAGTGTGTGTGTATACACAATATTTCCCCGGTTCTAAAACGAACGAATTTACATTTACAATTTACATATTGCATAAGTACTCTGAAAGGAAAAATGGAAAGACATTGACATTCGGATTCGATAGTTTGTTTAGACTTGAAAACGGTTACATACTTGCCCTTGTTGACATAAGAACAATTTTGATGGCTATTTTGCTATTTCGTTATTTTCATATTTGATTTGTCGTCTGGAAAAAGTTATTAGCAATTATACTAACAATTAAATGGCTTGTATCTGTAGTACACAGTAGTACACACAAATAGGAATTCTATATGACAATTAAATGAGAGACATAGTTGATGCGCCACAAAGCCACAATTATTGTCACGAAATTGGAATAACAACCATTACAATTTTTAATTTGCGTAATTATACGAGGAATGTGATCGAGAGACAGAATGGGAATTCCTCCTTGTCAGTCAGTCACCGGTTTTGACACACATGGAGAACGTTTCAGAATTCCAATCCAAGTTTTTAAATACATATCTGTCGTTAGGTATGATATAGAAAATGAATTTTTGTCGAATGTTCCCAAAGATTTCTGGCTGGTTGTTCTTGTCCTTGTTCAGACTCATCTGTGAGGCATCCCATCAAGTTTCCCTTTGTTGTGTCTCCCGAGAGAAAATGGAGGAAAGTTATCGAGTGACGGGTTGGCTCCTCCATGTTGCATCCACTCTCAACTGTGTCCCCTACAGATTCGATCGGAAATCCAAATTTTTAGTACTCACTCGAGGCTGGAGACATTCCATTTGGTTCATTCTCCTTTTGTACGGCTCCTGGTTCAACAATTTCTACGTCCTCCTCCGACTCTTTACATCCTTTTTCTTCGAGGGGATCAGTACGGCTCAATGGAATCTCGTATTTTTTCAGTATGGCATTAACATCTCCGTCGCTCTTTTCCAGCTCAATATCCAACTACGAAAAGGACAAATCATGACTTTCTTCAATCAAATGCGTACTCTTTCTCAACGAATCGACGGTTTTACTTTTAAATACATACTTTCCTTATTTTAAATTCTCTCTCTCTCTCTCTCTCATTTGAAAGGATTATTCTATACAGACTTAGATGGATTTTGTTTTACTTTGATTCCTTTACATACTTTTGTGATTTGGGATATAGAATCCAAGCTTGATAAAACGCGGTCGGCCTCTATCCTCTGCCTCTATCTATTGTGTGCATTTTGTCATGGTGTGGCTCTGATTGGGACGGGCTGGCTGGATCCTCACAAGCCACAGTATTTGTACTCGGTCCTCCCAAAATCCTCTCAACATCCGGTCCTGATGATCATTTTCATGGTTTACAATACGTACAAGGCCATTTGCGACTGGATAACTGCTCTGTTCATGGTCTTCATCAGTTTTGAGTACATGGACACGTGCAATCAAGCCATACAATTCCGGTACATCTCCAGAAATACGGTATTCGACACGGACTCATTTATATATGGGGTTATTTTTTTGGAGTATTTATAATTTATTATATTATAATATAGATTGACATTGGATGAGAATGCAAGGGAGAGTTTGCTCTCATTCAGATCCCTCCAGTTACTAAGTAATCGCTACAATTTTTGTTTCTCCTCCATTTTCCTACCCACCATCACGACGTATGTGGTTCAAACATCTGTGACGGGGAATTATGGAGCGATGCGATTTTTGGGTCATGTGGGCATCATTGACTATCTAAATTTCCCACTGATGGGGAGTTGCATCTACCTCTTTGCTTTGACTTTCTACCCGAAAGCGGCAAAGCAACATTACGAGTCTGCCAAGGAACGATGGCGAGTTTTGGAGAAAAGTGTGGATGGTGATTCTGTGATGGACGTACATGAATGGAAACAATTTGCAAGATCCTGCCCGATTTTTGCTGTACAAATGGGCTCATGCTTTCCCATTAAAAGGACCACTGTTTTGACTCTGTTTAGTTTCACAGCTTGTCAAACTATCTCTGTTTTAGTTGGGGCTTAGAGAAAGAGAAAATCATCGTATTTTGTAGTATCTTGTAGTACTTATTTGGTAGTACATATTTGGTTTTTTGATCTATATATACAAAAGTCCTGCATAGTTAGTGCAAATTAATACACATATTCCCTGCAATTTCACCTCTATATCAGTATTATTTATATTCACACATGTTCTCTTGATAAATAATGCTTTGTTTTCAAATAATAATAAATAATAATACTTCTGTTTTTGTATTCCTCTAAGCTGAAATAAACGTTTCAAATTTAAGTACAATGCAGAACATTTTTGTTTTTCGGTAGTTCACACATTAACAATCTTTATAACATTGCAAGTAAATATACTTAGGTGTACAATATAAAATGGGCTATGATTTACTAACTACTGAGATTTTTTCAATGTGCCTACTGTTTTTGGATTTTCCATGATAATTTCTCCAAGATTGTACTGGAGGACATGAGGAGGTTTTACTTTGGATATGAAACCATTATGAAAATCTTTAGCCGTCATCCATTTGGCTCCCATTTTAATTTTCTTACAAAATACCCAACCGTCCTCATTCGTACATTTGATAAATAGAAAATTATTTTTCATAAATATTTGACCAGGAACAAAAACTTTATCCTTATCCCACATGTTACTGACTGGCTTTGTAGTGATGTAGACGGGGTCAGGATAGTATTGAGAAAAGTCTGTACTCTCACTTAAAATGGTTTGCAACTTTTTATCATCTTGATCTTTACAAGGAGCATTCGAGTCATCCACTGCATTCGTTGTTGAATTGGGCTTTTCCACTAAGCCAAAATAATCCAAATCCACCTTTTTATTGTCAAACAATGCGTTCAACTTGAAGAAACCATTCAAGCCTCGAAATAAATTGTAGACTTGTAAAGCCGTCGAATGTTCCCAGTCAACATGAGTCAAATGGGCAGATAATTTGGGAGCCAGAGTGGCTTCCGCTTCCGCTTGCTCATCCACATTATGAATAGAAGTTTCCAGAGTGAGAAGGATTCGTTTCAAAGCTTCACTACCAATTGATGCTAGAAGACTTGTTAATTCTGGAGTCCGGACATCCGGATGAATTGGGCACTTTTGCCGGTACAGAATCGGTCCAATATCAAACCAGTACATATATATAATTAACAATATTATATCCAATTGAGAGCCTCGGATCTTGTTTCATTAAGAGAATATACCTACGTAAAAGCGCAATACGTACGAAATCTGAATGATAAAATATTAATTACTTATGAGGTGCAATCTTCATGATAGAAATACCCGTTTCCTTTTCCCCTTGAATAATTGCTCGGGCAATTGGAGCTGCTCCGCGTAATTTCGGTAATAAACTTCCATGAACATTCAAAATCCCCCTATAAAAAATTAAAATAAAAAAAATCATAATACGTAAGTATTCATACGTCAATAACGACATGTTGTAAACTATAGTAAAGTGGTATTATTTTTAATAATGACATGACTGTGGACTTACAATTGACATTTCTCTATAATCCGTTTGGGTATGAGATGACCAAAGGAAGCCACAACACCCACATGAAAACTATCTGTATTATCTTGAGACTTGAAATCCTCCCAAAGAACACTATCCAAAGAATTGGCTGCAGCGTATCTACTCACAATATTTTTTGGATGTGAAACGACAACTTTAACATTGGATTTTGAATGGACAACCTCTGTAATGGCTTTGAGTGACTGAACAGAAAAATTATCATTCCCAAGAAACAGAATTCTACAGTCTGGATTGGAAACGCCGACAAAATTCTCATTACTATTATTATTATTATTATTATTACGAGCTGATGGCGTTGTTGATAGGAATTTAATACAAATACGATGAGAATGATGATAAGGTAAATTTAATCTGGACCTGGATAATTTGAGTACGTGTAAAACCACTACCATTTTTAATTGTATAACCTGTGTCTAACTTAATT
The DNA here is from genome assembly GCA_034699125.1 of Gisinianus flammeolus. NCBI lineage: Eukaryota > Metazoa > Arthropoda > Collembola > Symphypleona > Katiannidae > Gisinianus > Gisinianus flammeolus. The sequence continues at coordinate 34,589 of JAIUND010000902.1, read as the reverse complement.
GCAAATTGTAAAAATATTATTACAATTATCACACACAAAACTTAATTATACTCTTTCTAAAGGAGTATTTCCAAAAGTTTCCAAAAATTTCCAAAAGTTTTCTGCAGATTTGACACGCGCTTTTTGTTCATTGAGTGACAATCATAACTATGCTTTCATAATGATAAAGTTGGGAACGAAAAACGATAGAAAAACGATACTCTGTGTACACAGAGAGTACTCTGTGTACTCTCAGAGTACTACTCTGTAGAATTTTTAGTTTATTTATATTGCCCAAAATAACACTGAATGGTGATGTAAGTACAATTAGATAATGAAAAATACATAAGATATAAGATAAAATATACATTTCTTCCCATTGCAAAAACGCAGTATAATAATTAAAAACAATGTGGGGAACTTTCCGGGAAAGTTTCCCTGTCCATTCGAATTCGAATCCCCTTTTTTTCTCTCACTGTTTCTCTCTCTCTTGCTGGAATGCTGACTCTTATTCCGATCATTTTCCGCTGATTCCGCCTCAATTGTTCATCTTGACTAGAGATGAACGTCAACTAGACGGAATTCCCCGGATGTTCATTTTCATATTAATGAAATAAGTTGCGGTGTGACGTGAAATCTCATTTTCATTCCTTTTCTCAACGCGCGACTCTCAAGAAGATCCGTCATTTGATTTCCATATTATGGGAAGAACAAAAATCCATCGGCTCGGACGACAAAGTCTTCAAATTCTTTCCAACTTTATTGATTGTGATGTAAAATGAATACGTTTAAATTATTATTTAGTACTTTTGCATTAATAATTATTAATTGAATTGTTTTATTGATTATAATTTGATAATCCGTACAAGAAGATTAATAAAATTGATGTTGCATTTGAATTTTGAATACACTTGATTGGGATTTTAATTCCTAAATGGAGGAAACCAAAAGCAATAAAGGAAATTCATGCAAACCAAAAATCACGTTTTCGTATTAGCAAAGGAAATGTGGATGGTCGTCTTTTTTCTGGCTCACAATCGAATATCCAGTGGCTTTTGTATTTAATTATAATTAGCCAAGTTCCCATTCCTGTTTGAAAACCACTTTTTTGAATGGATTTGTTCGGGTGGTGGGGCGTTTAGTGGTCGTGATGATTTCCGGGACGGGTGTCGTTGTCGTCAACATTTCTGCCTCTTCCGGTTGCGTCATGTAAATTTCCTTTCCTTCAATATTCCCAGCCGGTCCAAAGACGCACACATAAAATTTGGCGATTACTGTAAGAAATTAAAGGAATTTCAATTATAAAAGTAACTTCAAGGGAATCGTAATTAAAAATTTAAAATCCCATGTGTGTGTGATATTTGGTTTTTATTTATTGAATTGTTGTATATACATATTATTATATCGTATATTACTATAATATATCGTTTATTGTATCCTGTATAGTATTCCTCTAGCCTTTGTGTGTGTGTGTGTCCAGACGCTTCTCGTCCGAAACTACTGAACCGAATTGGATGATGTTGGTGTCAAATGATAGGTACGTGGTCGACGATCGGAACAGTTAAAGTTCCATTGACCACGAGATCACGGGGTGGCCAGGGTCACCAAAATTCAGGTCAAATGGTACCAAAATTGATTTTTTTTTGCGCGCGGAGACTTGCGAAGGGCTCGACTCATGAATATAACCAAACACAGGCTCTCTGTGTATAAAGTTAATTTAATGGTACATGACCAATCCCTAAATTGTCCAAGTCCCGCTGTCCCAGAGGTCAATCGTGACCATAAAGGACCCAAATATTTAAAAAAATGAGAATTTTAGAATATTTTGAGCAATGCGAGGAATTGACTGAAATTTGGATTTTACGCAAAATTGAAGTAACATATAGGAAGGAAAATGTCAAAGTTACTTATGGCAGCCAGCGCACCAAAGCAGTTATTGCTAGCATACCTAAATTAGGTCCGAGGAAAATAAGGGCCGAGGAACTTAATTAAGTCCGAGGAAAATAAGGGCTGAGGAACTTAATTAAGTCGGAAGAAAATAAAAGCAGTAGAACTAAATTAGGTCCGAGGAAAATAAGGGCTGAGGAACTTATAATTAAGTCGGGGGAAAATAAGGGCAGTGGAACTAAATTGGGTCCGGGGAAAATAAAGGCTGAGGAACTAAATCAAGTCCGGGGAAAAGTCCGGTCAGCGGAACTTAATTAGGTCCAAAGCGAGCGCGAGCAAAAAACAGATATTCCGTTTTCTTGGGAGCAGAAAATAATGATATTTTATACTAGAAATTCGGTCAGGAGTTTCGGATGGATAGAAGTATTACCCCGTGTCACGGGCTACCCATCGAGTACATACTATTGTCGCCACGACATGCGGAAAATCCACAGCCCATCAGCCCAGTACGTCCCCAAACCATGGCGGAGTAAGAATCCATGGATTGTCCTTTTTTGTATATGACATCCGGTCTGACATTATTGACACTCTTGTACCACTGCATTAACGCTTGAGTCCACCGTGGTTTTTTGATTTTATCCCTCGAGAAGGCAATCAGAGTCGTCAACGTTGAGATTTTATCTGCATATATAGAGAAGAAAAAAGGACATGAAAAATTGTCGTATATGGAAGAGAGAGAGAGAATTTGTTATCCTCAAAAAAACGAAGGAAAAACGGATAAAACTACAACCAGTGGCAATAATGATGCTTGTATTTAATTTGTTTCCACATTGATTGGAAATCCGCTGAGCGAAAACTTGTAATTCTTGACTCCAATTCTGTACACAAAATATGATAATTATAAAATGAGATGAGATGCAAATTGTACAATGTATAGTAATTCAATTATAATGTCAAACGGACCAGAACATTTAGTTTAAGAGCTTTTGGCAACGGTCCAGGATTCCCTCCGTCTTCTTTCCCCAATAAAAGTCTTTTTCTCAGTCGTGTTACGAATCGGAGAATAAAATCCACTTCCGTGTCATTCACACCCCGATCAAGATATCGCATCCCTTTTTTATCATCCTATATATATATATATGTCCAACACAAATTAATTATACAGTCGCAATAATTGTCTGTTTTTTCGATTCCATAATTAATTAACGAAGAATTTGATATTACTTTCAAAGCACAGAGAACATGCATGACACCGAATCTCTCACAGTAATATTCATTCGTGAGCTCAATAATGAATTCATAATCCGTCGTGGTTATATTGTACTCGGCATGATATTTCACTGTTCGAGTCCCCATGGGGTCAGATTTGATTTGTGCTGTCTGTGCTTCTTCATATTGATACTCGACCGCCTCGGCCATTCTCTTCCGTTCGGATTTCTCTTCTAAACTATCCTCAAAATCCTCGTCTAATTGGCCTAATCCTATTTCACTCAAAATGTCCGGATATCCACTCGCCAAGGAGGAAAACACAAACATCACAAGTCCACACACAAATATTAATCTATTCCCATCACTCATTATCACACCTTCCCCTATTACCCCTTCCTGTTTTCTATCCCTCATTTTCCCACAAAAGTTAATTTTTCTATACCAGTTTCATAACATGTTTTTTTTTAAAAAAAAAAAACACTTATTTTCTATCCCTGCCGAAAGACAAATATGTCAAAAGGAAGACAGAAGAAATGCGTGAGAAATCCCCTTCATATATATATGTGTAGATTATTGATATAGAATTCTACATAAATTCCAGTACAGAGAATTATGCGAGTGCAAATGTGCAAATGTAATGTAAATATTTGGATTCAGATGATGATTAAAGTATTTATAACAATAACAAAAAAGCCATCCGTACTTTTCGTACGAAACACCAAATGGATGTAAACAAACGAAATCTCTGAGCCGCAGTCTCTCTGCTTTTTACCATATTCGATTAAAATAGCTATTCAGTGTTGTGTTGAAACTGCATCGGCAATTAAAAATCCTGATTCTGACTAAATATATACGATCCAGTAAATTATATAATATATATATATTATTATATATATACGGTTCTCAACTCCAACCAATTTATTCTTAGCAAATGTGGGAATGGATATACTGATGATAATAATTATAATAATAATGATGAGAAATCGTTAAGGTATGAAGGCGGGATAACTGTACATAATATAGTCACGACAGACCGGACATCGACTATCATTTAATTTAGCGAGACAATCCACGCAAATACAAATATGCCCACAGGGTATGAAAAGGACTTCCCTGGGATTAGTCAAACAAGCGATGCAGATTTGAGACTCATGAAGTCCAGCAATCCCATTCGGATTCCGGTTCTTGACGATATTTTGCCTTAACTTTTTAATGTACATACAGCAAGTCCATTTGTACACTATTTTGAGAGCAAAAAAACCGCCGATGCAGGCGAGCATGATCGTCCCCATACCATAAGCTCGCAATTGAGTCCGGTAACTTGCTCGGATGTCGTCAATACTGAGTGTGGTGAGGATGAAGGGGAGACTCCCATTCGGGTCGTGAGGATGAGAAATGTGAGTGGAGCCATCCGGGAATCGTGTCACTTTCCCAATCTTCATAATAATAATAATCTTAGTACTAATAATAATCTTAATTTTAATAATAATAATAATAATAATGATAATATCCAACCGCTGTGAGCATTGATCTCACTGGCAGGATCCTCTCCGTCGTTTCTTTCCCCACTTGAAAAGTCCCTGCGAGGGAGTTGATCAAAGATGAGACGGGGGAAGGGGACTCGATTTTCTCAAAAACAGAGCCCACTGTGATGAGGATACTCCGAATGTCGGCGGTAGTTGGTTCATCCACAATGAGGATTGGACAGGAGAGACGGAGAGGGGAATGGGAAGAAGGGTCAGCAATCCCAAATGGAACAAAGGCGCTCGTTGAACTCACCAAATTCTCCGATGACCCCCTTCACAAAATACCTTTGTTGACATCATTGGGAAATTTCCCGTGTTTTATATTTCCTGTACTTATATTTACACATGATTATACAATAGAAAGATTTATTGGGATTTGAAATTGGGTTCACACACCATGATCCAGAGAATATGCGGTTGCGGAAATGATCGACTGAGAGGAGGATTTGAACAACAGCTGGGACTCCTGAGGATGTTTTTAATGGTTTCCCCATCGCTTCCACTCGACCTCGTACTGCAACATATGCGAGAGACTCCACACCGGATGTGTTCAATGCTGTTGTTAATTGTTTCCCCATCTCATACGTCCGCAGTTTCTATATTTATTTATTCGCCGTGTGACGAAGAAACAAGAAACGTCATTTATATATGTCATTTTATTCTCCCGTATAGAATTATTACGTATATACATTTACGAAGACTTACATCGAAATTACATAGAACTTTTTGACATTCCTTGTATGCAAAATACAAGAGACCACTCATGCCAGCATGGATTAAAAAAACAGTCTCGTCAAATAAACTATTGTCCATATTAATCCCCTAATTATAGTAATTAACTATTTAATTAACTAAATGACTTGAAAAAATTTATGTTTAATTTTGAATCTAGAGTCCAATTTAATTGCCAATGAGTATTGTCCATAACTAATTAACTATAACCGACAAAAATTCAAAAGGAGTTCCAAAATAACTGCTACACATGTGCCTTTTTTTGTGTACATGTTCAATTCGATGATTTGAAATTTGAAAAGTCTTTTTTCTTCTCCATTACAAAAAAATTGTCTGGGGAGTTTTTTGGGGTTAATTCCCATATCGACAGAAATTTATGATGAAATTAATGTGCAAAAGTAACAAAATTGATATAGCCATACACAATTATAAGATAATAGCAATCATTAATTGAGATTGAGAAGGAAAGGTCTTATTCCAGAATTTATATAATGATGATTTTTATGGTATTTTTGCCATAAATTTACATACATATATACATTTGCCATATTTTTGCCATGCCATGAGTTGTGACCTGGACAATTTCAGAGTTTCTCAGGTTCTCTGGGGTTTTTGAGATTTCTTACTTCATTTTGTATTATTAAGGATCTTTCTTTGTCTTTTTCCTCCTTGTTACAGCAGGAATAACAACAGAGTTTGTGCGAAAATGGTTTCTTTTGGACTTCTCTAGCATGGGCATAAGTGATGAAACACATATAGATTGCCAGTACGCATGAAATGCAAGGGATGATGGCTGCGTAATAGTACTGCTCACTTTCTGTAGTCGTCGGCCAACATTTTTGAATTGGAATGTCCAGTGACTCTCGACAACCCTGTATATAGTATAGTATAGGAATAGTATTTAATTCAAATGTTAGACAATCTTCTTCCGTTATGTTTTTGTAAGAAAGGAAAGTCCGTTTAATTAATGTGGAAAATCAAATGACCTGTGAATGTAATTTGTCATTTGTGCTGCGGGAGTCGTTGAAAATATTTGTGTTACAGGAGGGTTCGCGCTTAGGATCCTTACAACAGGATTTCGGAACTTGTTGATTTTCGGACAGTAAATGAACTCTCATCGCCAGTTTATTGGGGACAGCATTGAATTTCCTATAAATGTTGTCCTGAAGAAAGGCCTGAGTTCCGTTTTTATTCCAATCCTGATAACTATCCACCCCACAGCATTTCTATACTATACCGGGAAAAACACAGACAGAAGCAAGTTTATATTTATACAGTGTATTTTTTTTCTTGGATGATGTGGGTTTTCAGTTTGTGAAGAGAAAATTGAAATCAGTACATGGTCTTTTTGAAATTGGTCAATGAGCATGAAATTTTTCATTTGTCTACTTAAATCCTTGTGATTCACATTATCCTGCTCATGGAATTCAAACGTGTTGAGGAGCTTCTCATAGCGGATCACTTCATAGTGCAAATTCCAACAACAAAATGTGACAAGGATTGTCACGATAAATATTTGGAACTGAAATATATATAAATATATATCATCGATCAATTCAAAAGTTAATAGAGAAATCCTGTAGTTAGGCACATGTATATAGTATTTTAATATTATTAACTGATGCTCCAAATGGGAAATCTGTCCAACCAAGACAAATGGTAACAATGACGGATAGAATTATGACCGTGTTGATCCAACAACAAATCTCTACAATTCGCAAGGAAGTAGACAAAGTTTCTGGCTCATGTGGAATCTTCATTTGATCTTGACATGAGACTTCATAAAATATGGACACTCCCAACGATATCAACTATATATATATATGTACAGATATTTTTTAAATCATCATCAAACATTATACAAAAAACTATACTGCTAATAATAATAATTACTATTATTGTCGGTCTCATATAATTTACACTGTGGAACTTACAAGACCAATAAAACTGAGCCTGCAGTATTTTACACGAATTTGCAGTGGACTATTCATTTTAAAAAGGTCACCTCATTGTTTTTACGTTGTAACAATTCAATTAGCATATAATAGACATTCAGATCATATTTTTGTATTTACCTAAATGTCTTTATTACATATATATATATACTTAGAGTATATATATAGGAAACGAAATTTAAAGGCCTCAGAAATATGGAGTAACATGGACGACAGACGACGTTTTTGCAGCTACAGATTTTAATGTTGAAATCATTTCCGTTTACCATCGCAACACATCTCATTTACTTCAGTCTCTTTCATTCATTTGTGTATTAATAATTCTATGGATATATTCGTGCAAATGTACTTACTTACTTACATATAGAATTCTAAGTACATATCTAAATAATTAGGAAACATTAAAATGGTTTTTAAATATGGCAAAGCGTGGAAGGGCAACTTGAGATGTGAAAAAAAAGAGACCACGAGGGATCTTCGAGGATATCTTTGAGGATTCAATTCGGTGTGTTACATATGTACTTCTTTATTACTTCTTGGACACAGTGTTTGAACTAATTGTTTATATCATTTATTTCCCTCGATCATTATACTAATTATTATAACGATAATAATTGTATTGACAGTAAAATTAATGGTTCTTCGCAAGTGACGGTGTTTTGTGTGATTACTGTATGTACTATTTTGAATAATAGTTCTTCTCGTGTGAGTGTATTAATAAAATAAAAACTATTAAAATTTTTGAATGAATGGGTGAACATTCGTTAAATACATTTACATTTAATCCCATTTGCAAGTAACCTAATCATTGTGTTAAGCGTGATAAGTGAGACTATAGTTAAACTCTCATCAAAGTTGCCGTTATTTGCCGAAATTAAACTCTTTAAATTATTCCGTTATACAATTGGTTGGACAGTTCAAATTTCATGTAAGTAGAAACCATTTTTTATAATCATTCTATTGTTTCAACATTTAATTATCACAAGTTTTGATGATCATTTACATATTCATTTTATGCATTAATTGACTTCCTCTCTCTTTTTTTTTAATTGTGTAGATATATCAAAAAACTTAACTTTTTAGGAAAAAGAAGCGGATCGAAGCTTCTCATTTCGTCATTCACACGCTGTTTTTTTCTGCATATGTACGTACGAGTAAATCAAGTCAATTATATATGTGCCCGGAAGTTTGTAGAAAGTGAAAAGTGCAAGACAATTTGAGTATAATATAGTACTTACAGATTGTTTACAAGTCTACATTTAAGTTCATCAAACTAGACTTTTATTCAAGTTGAGTATCGTCAAAAGGTCAAAATAATAGCGTCATCGTCGTCTATTTTATACTTTGAGAGAAAGAATACTTAATTTATAATATAAAAAAATAATAACGATTGAATATTTTTAGAATTGTCAACAATTCGATCAAAGTGAATTTAAAAAACAGGAAATATTAGACAAAGTGTGTAGTGGTACAAATTATAGGACATTGAAATACAGTTCATTATTATATATATACTTAAATATTACGACTTATAATTGTCATCAAATGACATAAACTGTGAACTTGTAGTACATTTTTAAACAATTGTGATATAGTCAAGTGTCGTTTTATAAAATAATTAATAATAATATATATAGTGTTTCACGACTCACAAAAACCATATATAAAGAACTTTGTTAGGTTTGTAATGTTTGCACATAGACATACCCCCAACAAACTCTCAACTGCCGCTAAAGCCCGTAAGTTTAATCTTGATAAGTAGTTTTAGCTATAGAATTTTGTTATTCTGTATATCAAAGTAAATTGTGCTATCCTTGACAATGATGTAGAACCTTTTACTTTATTCAATCAACCTTTAGATGATTCATCTATCATCAATCTGTCTATATTGATTTTTTTTTTGAAGTTTCCATTCTTGATTCTTTTACAAAAGTATAGTACAATATATATTTATACGCATTTGTGTGATTATGACTTTTGTAGGGTTGAATTCTCATTCTCATAAATTGGAAAACATTGAGTCCCGAAAACGCTCACCGGATTCTAATTATCCTGGACCCCCATCGTAAGATTTATAAATATTTACTTACAAATTACAATAATGGTACTATAGGTACATACTTAATACATATGTATTAAAAGATTAAGTTGAATAATGACAATATTGATTCTTTTGTTTTTGTTTCAGTCCTTTGTCTAGTAGTAGTGACGTGATGGTATTCACAAACAGAAATACAAATGGTGCGTAAATTATTGAGTCATTAAAGTGACTAAATACAGTATTGTATATTATTTATTAATAAACAAATTCTGTCATCTTCAACAATGTATAGTATTTATAAAAATTACTTACTGATTTAGCATTTACAAATACTCATCACGGAAATGGTGGCCGTTCCACTCACAATGCTAGAAGTCTTCCAACAGAATATCCAAACGTAGATGAAATGCAACGATATTTCCAAGATGGTTCGATTTACCTCATTTTATTTTATTTTCATTTCATCGTAATTTACTGTAAATACGTAAATATAATGTACCTATAGTCAGAATGAATGTGGTTTAGTTATGTATTTCTTAATGTGGTTTTTCGTGCGTTTGTTTAGTTTGGGACCAAAAGATGAGAGAATTAAATGAACCGAATTCAAAATTAAAGTATCTTCATCTTGGTAAACCAAATGAGAAGACTTACCGACAAGAATCCAGCCCGACTACTTCACAACCTGCAACACCTGTAAAACAACAGCAGCAGCAGCAACAACAACAAAGAAGTAGTCCTCAGCACAATAAGAGGTTCTGAGATTCTCATCTTTTAGTACATATTAAGACGTTATCTAGATATTGTTATTATTATTATTATTACATAAGAAAAATATTGAGTTGAAAGAACAACAATTTGTATACATAAAATTATGTATTGATAGCTGCCACACAACACAAAAAAACATATTATATTATTATCATAATAGTAATAGGTATAGTTCACAATAGTATTTCGTATTGAAACCAAAAAATAAAACGAGTAAAAAAAAAGAATAAGTTAGGATGACGTCGAAAGAAGTAACAACAAACAACATCAACAAATTTATCGGTATATATGATTAATTATTTAATTAATTACTAGTTGTTAATTATTGACTGTGTTTATACCTATAAGGGAAAATTTACAAATTATATTTGGCATATTACCGACTGACGATGAGTGGAGTGGTTGGATTGGAGAAAAAACTGTTCTCTTAATTTCTAACTACGCATATTGTTGTTATAATATATAATAATAATAATAATATATAAGTACACTGAATTGCCTTTGGGATGAATCTATAATAGTAATTTTATTAATATAATTATATAAAATTGAGCAGGACATTAGCTCTTATTATAAATTCATTGCATTAAATTATAGGTACAATATAAAAAATACCTAATTTATATATGATGACAAAATATGAATGTTGTAAGTATGTTCTATGCACACATGAGCAGTGTTTCTGTTGTTGACTGTTGCAGCGTGTGTGCATAAATGAGCGTAGTACTCGAGTTCCATGTAGCTTGTTAGTTTATTAGTAGTCAATTTTTGTAGTCAGAAAAAGAAGAAGAATGATGATGATAATAGCAAGATGGTTATTATTATCGCCACTGTATAATTTTCTTAGGCTTTTAACGAAAATATTTTAATTAAAATTGAGGCGAATCTAATTTTTTTTGTAAAAAATTGACATGCAATAAAATTAGGAGGATTTATTATGAATTCTATAGTATAGTATACATAGATGATATAGAATAGATTAGAAATAAATAGTATTATTATACATTTAAATATAATATAAATATTATGATGTGGATGACATCATTTAGTAAATTATGACAATTTGAATCAAATTATTTGATTGATAAATGTGACACTAATAGAGTGAGAAAACGCAGAAGAATTATGATTTATGTAAGTAATAGTAATTTGATCTATATAATAGCTAAACTATTTTACAACAAGATACGATTATGATTTTTAGCCAAGAGAGCATTCCAGAAGAATATTGTTATTAAATCAAAACCAAATGAAAATGAAAAAAGAGATGACGGCTCTGCATTAGTATATAATATATAAATATTATTCTTATTATTTATCATTATTATTATTGCACAGTTGGATAAACAACTCTGATTTCCTCGAGTAAACAAACAGAATATTATGTAACTTTAGTTAAATTACAATTATATTGAATAGGGTCTGTACAGTATATTCTGGTCTGGATTTCCATTTGCATAGCGCCTCTCTTTATTACAAACAATATGATAAACCAGTAGGTAAAATTACCTTGAGTAATTAATGCATAGTACCTATAGTAAAAAAAAAAAAATTCTTTTTGAAAGCAAAGTGAATAAAATTGAATTAAGTGAAGCTTTTGAACTAAAAAATGTTTCTTGAATTATTTACTCATTTTCATACATTACGCATGATTACGTAATAAACTAGTATCGAGTATGCATTTACACAATCATTTTCAGTTTTGCTTTTGGTGAAAAATTGTGAGTGAAAAAAAGGAATACATGTAGTATATGCATTTGATAAATACAATTTATAAAATTAATTCAACTTATTTATTTTGTAAAAGAAAACAGTTTACAAACATTTGTAAAATGCAAACATTGGCAAACAATAATATAACGAAATCTTTGTGTTTAAGTATTTAATGTGATAAAGCTTTGTTTGCTCTTTTCTCCAGTTGTACAACCTACTTTGTTTTGGTCCTTTGTCATGTTTTGTTGGAAAATACTCAGAGAGTCTTGGTGAAATCAGCTAATTTAAAAGACTTTAAAAGAAATTAAAGTAGTGGTTCAGATTTTTCTTGTGGCATCACATTAAGTAATTTTTGAAGAAACTTGGTGATGGATTTGACAATGCTTTTTATAGTGGAGGCAGTGGCAGTAGAGCAAGTTTTATTGGTTTCATATTGGGGATTCTTTTTTAGCCATAGCATAATGAAGTAGAAGGGGACTCCTGTCAATGTAATTGCCGTCCCAATCCCTAAATAATTTAATAATAATTTAAATTAACTTAAAATACCAAATCTTTGAATGCATAGGTATAGGTAAGTACTAAAAGTACGAAATACCGTATCAATTAGTATATTTCTCATCTCTCACCTGTACTCTTTGGATCGGCGTACATTGAGCTTGCAACAAGGAAAGTAGTGAGAATAATGTAGAGGTATGGGAAAAAAAGATTAACTCTGATCGGTCTATGTAAATTTGGTTGAATTCTTCGGAGCCAAATCAAAGCGGCTACACTTATCCCCGTCGAAACCCACAATATAAAACTCACATAGTTTATCAATAAACCAATATTCCCCACGCATAGAACAATCAGCGAGAGCAAACACTGAAATTTAATTCCACAATTAATCAATTACACACACATCACCTCATGAAAAATTTAAAAACTATAGATAAATCAGCATGTCAAACTATATTTTTTTACAGTGGATAGCAACGCTGGGATAGGTGTAAAACGTTTTAGATGAACACAAGCTAAAATTTCTGGTAGTTGACCCTCTTCCGCTCCAGCAAAAAATAATCGGGAAGATGCAAATAGCGTTCCATTCACACCACCTAAATTAAAATAAGAAAATAAATTCATCATTTCCATTGCAATAATGGATAATATTTCAAAATATGTATATGAATATACATTTTTTTTGCACTAACCAAAAGTGGATGCGGCCACGAACACTGGAATGACCCACTGGAAATGTTGACTAAATGTTCGCCCTCCAAATGCCTACATAAATCATTGTATTTATTAAATTAATTATTATTCTATACTCGAGAAATCTCGAGAAATCTCGAGAAATCTCGAGAAATCATCCAGAGTGAGTAGAAAAATATGGTTTTTTTTATTTTTTAATAATGTATAAAAAATAAAAGAAACCAATTGTCTCACCACAGCGACTGTACGAGTGGTCATTTCATTCGGTGTCAAAACCACAAAATAGGCTGCATTTGCTAACACGTAGATTACAGTCACAAGGGGTAGTCCGATCCAAATCGCCTTTGGTAAATTTCTTAAAAGACATCAAAGCAAAAAGCAATATAGCAAAATCAGAACATTTAAAAGAAAACAAATACAAATGGTGTGTGTTCATGGGAAATCCTTTAGTATATAAAATGATAGGGAATTTAGAGAAAAGAGGAATCGAAACGAAAAGTATGTACTGATAAAAGAATTGAATTGTTCATATATAGTAAATGTTTGGGATTTCGGAATTTAAATAAACGAAGGGATTGAGAATCGTGAGTGTAATAAAAATAAGAAAAGGAATAGACAATAGACAAGCAAGTGACAGGAAGTTGAAAGTATACATGTATCAAGTATTTACTCGATAATAAAATAATGTATTTAACAGAGTATATACAGTTATACACATCTATACATGTACAAGAGAAGATTTTTCTCGCAGTGTATGTATATGTAAGTGAAAGAGATAGGAAAAGAGAAAGATTGGAGGTTGGAGAGAAACACTTGTGGATGTGGATGCTGCCGTGTAAAATGGTAAACGTATTGATCGTTTCTCTCTCTCGAACAATCCTTTTACTCTCTCCCTAGCACTTTCACTTTCCACAATAGAGAAGAGAAAGGAGAGAATGGAAAAAGAAAGGAGAAAGAAAAGAGAAAGTTTTGTCCATTGTGCAAACATTAGCAGATACAGTCGATTCGATAGAGAGTCTATTATATTACACTTTTAAATGGACAATCTCTCTCCTTCTATTACTTCGTGAATGCAACTCTTGGCACGTATATATCAGAACATTTTCTTCTCTGAGGGAAATTACCACAATCAAATAAAATCATGACCGAAAAAAACCAAACCAAACTTTGGAACAAACGAAAGATTCCTTTCTATATATCTGTGCTACTTAATGTTGATCGTGTGTCCTCTCTCTTTTCTTCAATTCACTTCAATAATAATCCCCCGAAAGAGCAACAGTTGTGTTCTCATTCTCCCTCTATCATGTTTGTTTATAATTGAACTTTTACTCACGTCCCTTCATGTATACTTAGGGTACATCCTTATCAAGGCTTATATTATTAATTAAAAAACCGAATTCGGCGAGCTTTACCTGTAGGGATCGATTAGTTCACTTGTAATAAAGTTTAAATAATTCCAACCAGCATAACCAAACAATCCATTGTAGAAAGCCAGGGAGACTTTGGACCACTCAAAAGATTGTCCTGGATAGTCAAACAATATATATATTTAAACGCGTGTTTTTATCATTTTACATGGGAAAGAGAAAGAAAACGGGATTATATTATGATTATTTACCTGGAGCGAAAGGGTATGGATTGTTAAAAGTATTTTCCAGTAGTGAATCATTGTCCTCTGGAAAAGAAAGCAAACAAGAGGGATTAATATGAGATGAAGCAAACAGATTATTTATCTTGTATAGGTACTTTATGTATGTACATAACATATATACATAGTTTGACACGAACCCTGGAAATAGCCCTGGAGGAAATAGACGAAGCCAGTTAAAATGATGATTACTAGAGCAACTAGTTTGGCTGCGGTGAAAATATCCAGTATTCTCAACGTCAACTTGACACTCAGACAATTTACAAGGGTCAGCAAACCTGGAGACAGAAGATTCATTTAATTATACTGAGAGTTTCAATTTTTTTTCTCCCATCCATACATGAATTATTCATTATATACAAATGAAAGCTAAAATCAAGTAGGTACGCAACGTACGTACATTGGACGGATTATATTTAACAAGTCTAGCGTCAATAAAATGTAAATGAGAAGCTCCTTCATTTTGAATTAATTTTTCAATTTTAAATTGACTCTCTGCATAAAATTATACATACATATATAGTCAAACTTACATAGACAGGCTGCAGCCAAGAGGATTTCGGGTATTTCTGGTCCATCACATTCTAGGAAAATAGGCTGCGACAAATTAAAAAAATACATACACATAGTTTACATAGTCTTATTATATATATTTAGTCGGTTCTATTAGTCTGTACGTATTCATGTGTTCCATTATGGTTTTATTTAGTATAAATGAATGAAAAATAAATACCTTGATAGCATACTTGGCAAAAGTGATAGCTACAATTGCAGCAGTTGTGGGTCGAATGATGAGGACAGTAACCCAAAGTGTAAGGAAAGCTGGTAAATCACCAAAAGCCTCTATACAAAACAAAACATTATAGACAAAAACTTTCGAGTTACTTGATAAATAGTAAATATATATGTAGTGAGTACATACATATATTAATAAAAGATGTAATATTATACATTCATAAAAGCATGTGTAACATCGGAGACACGTGTGAGTCCTGTCTGTCACTCTCATCACATGGCTAATTGGATTCCCTTCCTGAATGCTTGATCACAATGATCATGTATGTATTTTGTACAGGTGTATATTATATATTATATATATATACCTTTAATGTAGGCGTAATCTCCTCCATTGCGAGTCACACAAGTCCCCAACTCTGCAAAGCAAATGGCACCAACTAAAGAGAAGAGACCACAACCAGCCCACACGGACATGGCGCCGTATGGATCCGGAGCAAAATTGTACACATCCTATACACGGGCAGGTCCACATGTCAAAAGTTTTATCTTGAAACTTTGAAATTTTGAATTGTATACATATAGTCCTAAAAAAAGGTGTTCTTTTCCAAAATTGATGAGGACTTACGGAAGGAGTTAAAAAAATTCCTGAGCCAATGATACTCCCCACAATCACACCGATCCCATTGATGAGAGTCACTTGTCTCTTCAACTCGACCTTGTCTGATTGTCTTATAAATTGATTGTCAATCGGTGGCTCATCATCATCATTGTGTTGTCCTTTCCTAGGACTCATCCTCTCCCCAACTGG
This sequence comes from Gisinianus flammeolus, assembly GCA_034699125.1. NCBI lineage: Eukaryota > Metazoa > Arthropoda > Collembola > Symphypleona > Katiannidae > Gisinianus > Gisinianus flammeolus. The sequence goes on along the minus strand of JAIUND010000902.1, from coordinate 18,397 downwards.
TTCCAATGGTACATTCTCCACCCCAACATTGTACGTTTTCCGCTTATGCATTCTCTTCTATATATTATCACTGTTGTATTTGTATATCAGTATACAAACTGCTGTTAAAAAACCAAACCCACATATATAATTCATCATCATTGTATGGACTTCTATAGCCTCTAATTCTAATTCTCTACCAAGTCACCGCTTTTAATGTGTCCTATATATATTTTCCCAATTTAATTAAAATTACAAAATTACAACAAATTGAACTCGAATCCCCACAAGATGAGAGAGTTCAATTCAATGTAATTCATTTTAATTGTAGATAATTCCCGTTTGACAAATGTCGACGACTTTCTTTTACGAGTCATTTTAACTGTTTTGCATCACTCGTCACTAGTGAACTGTAATAATAATTAATCTTGATTACCATATGATTTATCTCGAGATATTCCTTATTGCATACTTATATACATACTTGTATAGGCAATAATAGGCATACAAATGTCCTGATCACAAGCTTTAAAATATTGAATATTTAATTAAATGCGTGGAGAAATGTATAAAAGTACGAATTTGTCTATAGTCTCTGTCTGACACGAGGAGTAACGTGTTTTCAGTTTGAACTCAAAAAACTTTTGTGAGAGGATTTTTGACTAAAAATTGAATTTGCATGAAATTTTTGTGAATGAGCATTTCAAAATTCCACATAAGAAATTCAGGGAACTTTGAGTGTCAACTCTTATACAGAGTGCGTATTCCATCTCGATCGTGTTATTCTCTCGCCACCTTCACAAAACTTTCCTGATTTTGAATTTGAATGTGTATTTAGTATATTATATGTCGAGAATTGAGGATTCGAGAATGAAGTGAAGTCGACTTGTCAAATTGAGCGGATGACACATGTAATTATATTCTGCCATTAGTGTTATGTCCGTGCTCTCTCTCTCTCTGTGTTGTTCATGTCATGTCGTTCCTTTTTCTACATGTTTCTCCTTCATTTTCTCATACTATATAAAGTCAACAAGATAAACGATAAAACTTTTAGCTCCTTATTCAGAAATTCTTAATATTTCCAATCCAAAGCAAACAGTAATAAAAAAAACCAAGAAGAAGACAAGAAAAGGTTTGTACTTATACATATTAGTACTTGGTGTTTGTACAGATATATATGTAGAATGTCTGAATCTGAATCTAAATTTTGAAAGCCTCTGTGAATGTGTGGATGGATATGATGAGAGTGGGAAATAAAAGGGCAAAGGTTGTCCTTTTTTTATTGAATCAAATTTCATTCCCAATTCCTCCCTATAAAAATGTTAATCTTACTCATTTACAATTCATATAATCATAAAAAAATGTAGAGATACATAAGACATGAAATTTTATGCTTTACATTTTCTATTTTCCATAAGTTTGAAGTTCTAAAAAGTTCTTTACCCAAAGATTCCACATGTGGTTTTTACATTTGCATTTGCGTTTGTGTTTGTACATGAGAAAAAAAACATCAAAGTTAAATGAATTAACATGTTGTATTGCGGGTGTAAAACTTAATAATAATTAGATTAAATCAAGGAAAACCACTTCCACTCTAACTATTGAGGAGAGTAAATAAAGTAAATATGTATATGAATGTATCGAATGTCTAATTAACTCGCATCTAATGGCTAGTTTCTACTTCATATATATACTTTATCCATTTTCGTCTACCGAACTATCGATTCTCATTCTACTTGGAGCTTGTGGCAATTGTTAAAAAAAATTAGTTTGGTCTATTTGCTCAATGCGTTTCACAGATATCAACATTGAAACATTGGAAATTGCAGTACAATCTTAATAATAATAATAACAATAATAATATTTTATGACTTTTCCTTTGACCAGAAATTATGCAAATAAAACCCGAAACCACTTGTACATAATTCTATTGTGTGTTTGTGTATAGCCAGAAGCCACAGTAGCCAGTTTTTTTTTTTTTTTTTTGTCTTTTTCACTTTAGACTCTCTACATCTACATGCATAAATGAGTCCAGTCAAACGTTTTTTGCCTTTTGATTCTTTTATACATACATCACATTTGCTATGCGTAAAGTTTTTGGACAGACGTAGACAATTGTATAGTTTTAATTCAGTCAAAATGTCCTCATGCAGAATCCTCCAAGGAATTAAATTACCATTTTCCATGTCATATATTGCATAAATCATGTCTCATCATGTCAAAATGCACAATCGTCAGCGTATTTAAGTGTTTATATATAGTATTTAGCACAAAGGTTCTCACTTAAACCTATACATCGTACATATGTACATACGATTTATATATGTATAATAAAAAAAATTCTTGTAGTTTTCAGGTTTGGAATTTTTCCTATGAATAAACAAAGTTTTCCAGCTTTTATGCTTGCCAAACAGAAACACAGAAGAGGAAGAGTATATAGAAAATCACAAATAAATTATTATTATACACAAGACAAACTTACACAATGGCCCTGCACGTGCACACACGTGGGCAATCCACAGGATTTTTATCAATGTAATTTGATTTTTCATACCTATGGAAAAGTCGGAATATTTTGTAATTATTTGTGTGTAGAGAACTTTGACAGCCTTTTTTTGCCCTGTCTTAGTCTCAAGTCTCAAAACGACTATATATACGAAAAGTACAAAGGTGGTATCAAATATCGAGTAGTAAAACAAAAAGGTAAAGAGCTAGGTCGACAGCTCTTTTTATTAGACAGTGTGTGGATCTCATTCTCATCTTTTTATTCAATCGATTACGTGGCACTTTTTCCCAATTGTGTTGATCACACATACCTATATAAATATGATTTGAGCAAAATGAGCAAAAAGTCCATATACCAAACCTGAACCAGTCAACTTGTCACACAGTCGTCACACACACGTATCTGCAATTAAATTCAACCTGTACTCATATAGTCCCCCATTAGCCATTAAGTTTCCCATATGAGCATAAAATACATAAAAATAAATGCAGATATGTACAACAATGCTAAAGTCTAAAGTACACATGGACATCCCACACACTACACATTTACTCAGTCAAACTCGGGACATTAGTTAGTAATTTAGTATAGTGAACCCATATAGTCCATTTGAAATGTATACGATATAGACGATAGTATACAATAAAAATATATAGGAAATAACATGCCGTGTTGAATTACAATTCCAACATTAGAAATGACTATTATATTACGTATTTTACTATTATGTATAGGTACAATTTACAATTTACAATTGTACAAGGTAATCTGACTATCTCGGTCTCGGTCTCGGTCTCAGTCTCAGTCTCAGTAAATGTAAGTCAAATGAGTATCCGGTCGTCAGTATTATATAGTGAAACTTCATACGGGAACTGCACAGTGCACACACACAGACAGTTGAGCAGTTTTTGTTCACGTGGAATCGAATCCTTATAGGCCTTATATACCTTATACAGACTCGATTTTTTGCTTTTTGTTTTACCGGATACACATCTACATCTATAAACCCTAGATGTTTGCACAATTGATAAAAAGTATACATACATGTACATTGTAATCCAATTCTGCATACGGAGATAGCAGAGTGATGTGTATCGATGTGACCACAGTTGACCAGTCCATGTGTTTTGTCTCTACATTTCGTTATTTGTATACCAGTAATGTCCCAATCACTTACAGTATCACCACACCACACCACACCACCACCACAATTACGTAATTACAAACTGAAATAGTGTGGAAAAGGCTATTGCTATTGGCTTTCCTTTCAATGAATATTTACTTTCATAATTTGATGTATTTATCTGTCTATCCGCACACCGAATGGCTTTTACACAATACATTAACTTTCTTCCTCAAAGTTGAAGACGAATTTATAGTATTTGGTATTTAGTATATTTAGGAGAATGAAATGAAAAAAAAAAAGTTTCTTTTTATTTACCGGATTGCATTTACTTTGTGGCTTTGTATAAGGTATCCTTCGAGTCTCGTCTTGTCTACTCTATTTTATATAGAGATCTTTAAATAGAACTGCACGCACACAAACACAAAAACAAAAACAAAAAACTAGGTACTGATATGTATATATACAATATACTGATAGAAAATCCAGCTTGAATAATCAACAAGTAGCCGATTCGCTTGATATCGAATGAATGAATGAATTTTCGTGTGTGTATATGTATGTATATTTATATTTAGATTTAGATTCGGATTTCAATGTCGAGTTGAGAGAGAGTTGAAAGTGAGCTGCTGCAATGGGAAAAGTGTATAAGTGTGAAATGTTTAAATGTGTAAATGTACCTATCTGTAGTGTAGTGTCTGTATATAGTTCACATTATGAGATCAATTTTTGACACTTGAGCTCAGGGGAAACGTAAACTTAAACGTACTTATATAGAATGTGCAGGCAGAGGTGCAAGGAACAGATGACGAAAAATTATGAGGAGAAGGAGAGAAGTGAAAGAAGTATAGACGAAGAAAAGAAGGAAATTTTAAGAGTGTGGTGTGGTATGTGGTGTGGGTGTGAGGGTGAGATGAGAACTGAGAAACTGAGACTGAGACTCCAACAAGAGCGACCCAGACTGGACCACAAGATATATGTTTTCTTCAATTGCTCTCACTCAAGTCCTCAGCATTCAGCAGCATTCAGCTGTAATGTGTAGTAGAGATTACTACAGTGTTTTATTATATGTGTAGTATAGCAGGAGAAGCAGCAGACTGTTTCTTCTTCTTCTTCTATCTCCGTTTTCGTCCGTGTGTCCTTTTTCCTTTCCCCCCTAATTCTGTGTTTGCACTACAAGTATCTGTAGAATATAGAGGAAATGGAATAGTCAGCAGTCTATGAAATCTTTCGTTAGTTTGAGCTCTGTCTCTCTCTCTCACTCTCTCCAATCCAATGAAGTGTGTACACACTGTGTACAATAGGCATATACTACGAGAAAAGAACGGACGTCGTACGCACTCTCTTACAAAGCTAATTCAAATTCCACATACACTCTCTCATACATATCAGTCCGTAGTTCCATACTATATTTCTAAACTACATAGAAGTTATGTAAGAGTGAGAAAGTATTTGAACTTGAGCAAAATAAAAGAAAAAAGAAGCATAAGGAAAGGACAAAGCCATTTAGCCATTTTAGCTGTGGATAAATTCGCTCACTCATAATTTCCGTGAGCTTTGTCCTATTTTATTCCTATATTAAGTCAACTTTTTATGCATAATATATATATATATAGTATCAGTCTGCAGAGTGTGTAATTCAATTACAAAATGTTTAAACTAATGTCACTGACCATAGTGTCTCAATAATAATGTGAATGTGTGTAGAAATAAATAGATACAGAGAGAATGCTATAGGCGCTTCTTTGACTTCATGCCTCTTCTTATTCTTCCTCCGTATTTTCCCTCGTGTCTCTATATACTACACGTAATCCCGTTATCACATACTACATGTCACAAAAACGGTTTTGAATTCCAAGTAAAAGCGAGATAAATGTTTGTAAATATTATGGGCTGCCAATATAGTCTACATATACACACAGAGTAATACAGACACAGAGACATTGCAATTTTAACTTGACTTGATTTGTCGGCTTCCGCTCGAGAACTTTATTCTCGTCAAAAATTATCATTAAAATATTTAAATTATCTGCTTGCTGTATGGAATATTCTTTCAGTTTTCAGTAGAACCTATTTGACTTTTGACTATAGATTTACAGAGTTTTTATAGAATTACAGGGGAAATGAAGGGCTGTCTTAATGAAATGACTCTCAATCGCCAAGTATTCTTTTGTTTACACCTCACCGCTTTCAATGTTTATTAGATGAAACCACATTCTTAGAATGCGTATTCTAATTTCATATCATGTGTGCAAAGTCCAAAACTTGAAGAGTAAACAAATTAAATAGAATGAGTAAAGATTTTTAAAGATGATGAAAATCGACGATGAAAGTTTTCTCGTCTTGCCCCGAGAAAAACCCCGGAAAGTCTTGAACTTGAAGTATATGATGAAAAAAATTTCATCATCTGTTCGCGTTCGCTGTCTAAATAATTTCATTACGATTTAAGTGAAACAGGATTAAAGTGATTGCATATTACGATTGTTTATTGATTGTTGTAAAAGTACAATATTGAAAGCTTGGACCGGAACTGCGACCAGTTGGTTTTCTATCAATTAGCATTCAGTAAGTACAATCGGAATTTCAGAATATTACACGTGCTTCTTAAGTATATTAAATGTCTGGTTCTCATTTTTAATCTTGTCAATTTTGTTATATTTATTGATTTGAACAAACAGATTTTTTGATACTGAAAGAAGAAAGGACTTCAAAATGAGTGGAAGTAAGAAGCAAGCTGACAAAAAGCTGGATCAAGAGGACGTTTTTCAAGCAGTTCTCTTGGCTGACAATTTCGAAAATTATCTTCTCGGTGAAAATTGTCCGTATTTACCGGAGGTTAGCTATTTACAGTAGCCCACTTTTATACATAATTTAGAACAATATATTTACACCGATATACCAATTATTGTTGTCAGAAATGGAGATTCTATGTATCTATACTATATCTACATGTATTTTCAGGGCTTGATTACTGTGGCTAACCGGAAACTCATCGATTATTCTCTGGAAGCCTTGACAGCCTCGGGTGTCCACGAAATTTTTGTATATTCTACTAGAAATGCAGCTGACCTCAGAGAACATATTCGGTAAGTGAATTTCCCTAGTTTCAATTCACCATAAATACAAGTATTTACAAATTGTAAAAGAGTCATTTTTTATTTAAATCATTAATTTATCATTTACAGAGAATCCAAGTGGTCCGATTTACCCAACACAATAAAAGTAATATCATCCGACGACTCGTTATCATTAGGAGATGCCCTTAGAGATTTGGATGCAAAAGCAATGTTGAGAAATGATTTTATACTTATGCAAGCTGGCGTAATAACCAATATCCCACTCCGACCTTTATTAGATAAACATCGAGAAACTGTCAAATTAGATAAAGGAGCTGTGATGACTTTAGTTCATCGAAAAATGTCACCGGGTCATCGATCAAAACCCAAACATTCTAATCCTGTCGTTGTTGTAGATTCAAAAACAAACAAAATAGTGTCTTACCATTTCAAATTAGCACAGAAGAAGATGATAATACCTTTGGTAATAATTTTGTTTTTTATTACTATACCTACTACAACTTTTATGCAACTTACTTTTACAGTGTCATGAAATTTTGAACAATTGATATTAATTATTATTGTTATTTGCATGAACAGGAAAGTTTGCAACCGGAAATGGAAATGTATTTGGATACTTGTGATACTGGAATTATCATGTGTTCCTCGAGTGTCCCTCCACTTTTTACAGACAATTTCGACTTTTCAAATTTGAACCATTTGATCCGTGGAATACTCATCAATGAAGAGATCATGGGAAATTCATTGTATTTGCATCGTATTGAAACGGGCTATGCTAATCGAGTCGTTGATTTTGATACCTACAAGGGAATTACGTGAGTACCAAATTTTTTGAATTATGCCATTAGTAATGGCCCATTACTATTTAACTAATTTAACTGTCATCTTTTAAGAAAAGACTTTTATACAATGTTGTTTGTTTTGCAGCCTGGACGTTTTACAAAGATGGACATACCCGTTAGTACCTGAGAAGCCCTTTGGTGCGACCGTCAACGTTGTTACCTATCCTTTCAATTACAACTTTACATATAAAGGAAATAGCATCAAAACTGGACAGTAAGTTCCAAATCCACTAGTAATAAACAAAAATTCAAAAGTTTATATGCAATGTGTACTTGCTCAAGATTTAAAAATGAGTGAATTTATTTAAATTCTAGGGGTGCAGATGTAGGCCCATTAGTTTTGATCGGGTACGGCTCAGAGGTGGGAAGGAGTTCATCAATTATAAACAGCTCTTTAGGGGATAAATGTAAAGTGGGTGTAAATGTTACAATTACCAACTCGTTCATTGGAAATAATGTTACTATCGAAGTATGTGATCTCGTTTAAAAATTCAAAATTGATACTTTTGTTTGAAATTATAGTACTGACATATTTTATTTTATGTAATCATTTAAATTTAATATTGCCTGTATTGTTTACCTATTTTTAGGATGACTGTCAAATTCACGAGTGTATTATAACAGATGGTACAATTTTACCTAAAGGTACAGAGCTGAAACCGTGGGTGTTGGTAGATGGAAAGACAACATTTAGAATTGAGCTTCCCGATGCAATGGACAAGGAGGATGATGACTCGGAAGAGGATGAAGATGATCCTCGTTTTGATGATAATGAAAACTCTGATGATCCTGAAAATGATGATAATGTTGGAATCCAAGATAAAGATGACAAACGTAAATTTAATTTCTTACCCATCATGTACAGAATATAATAATTTTTCCTGTGACTACATGTGAGGAGTTCATATCAACGTATGTGCTGTAGTTGTCGATTTCATTTTAATGCTTTTCCTTTGAATGTTTTCAATTTCAGTTTTTGCTTCAGAAGTTATGGATAGTTTACATCGGGGTTTCCAAGAGAATGTCGCAACAGAGAATCTCGTGTTAGAAATAAATTCCTCCAAATATGCATACAATATTGCATTCAAAGATATTACAATTGCTCTTACGAAAGGTGTCCTTGGTTTGCCTGTCTTACTCTACCCGGAATTCCTTGAGACTTTGTCGCTCAAAATCCAATGGGACAAAACAAAAGCGATAATTATTAAATTCAAAACTCTGTTTGAACACTACGTGAAAACTGAAGCAGAACAAAAATATTTACTCCGTGCACTTGAGGTTTGTAAAATATGAAATACATGTCTACTTTTGTACGCAGTTTTCCAACTAAAGGTAAAAACGAATACCAGGTAATCGTAATTAATTCATTCCATTTATTTTTAGGAATATGCCAACGACCACGTATACTTTCGACCGATGCTCATGCAGACCTTACATTTATTGTACGATGAAGAGATTTTAGTGGAAAGTACAATTGTAGAATGGCATACAAATGAATCACTGTATACAGCAGGAAAAGAACTTCGGATTTTGGTAAGAACATAGTCGTATAAATTTGGTACTGATTTTATGTCTATACAAAGCTCTATATGTAATGCAATATCAATATCTTGTGCTATTATTCTTTTAGGTGAACAAGTTTATCGAATGGCTAAAGGCAGCAGAGTCTGAAGATGATGAGGATGAAAGCGATGATTGAAACAAAAAAAAGATATTTACACAATAAACGACAAGACTTCACTTATTATGTATTTAAACAAGTATACTTACCTGCACATGTTTAATATTGTTTGTACGCTGTAAATAAATTGCAGAGTACAAAATTTTTAATTATATTTTCAGTTGCAAGACTTTAATAGCTTTAAATGTGATTCTCTATGCTTATCATGGTATACATATTATCTCGGTATATATGGCTGTCAGTTTCATGGTAAAATATTCATGCATAGGTACTTTAGTCACTTTAGTGATTGATCCAATCTAAACTCTATATATAGTTATTATGCCTGTACTGTGTGCATACTTACTTATACAGTATTATTCTTTGTAATTTTAAATATCCTGCTCATCACTTAATTCCTATGATACATAATAATAGTTAACAGAAGTATCATTGTGTATAAGTAATAGGTAATTGTCATTTATGGATATGCTATATTATTTATTTAGGTATTTAGGTAATAATTTGTACTTTGAGTTTCCTTCGTTTACACAGAACCATTTTAAACGAGGATGGTATATATGTTAGTATATATATATAATGGAAAAAAAATCACAGATGTGTATTATTTTGTGGAAGTTCCTCCTCATTTTCATCAGGTGGATCATCATATTCAATTTGGTAGCGGTCATTTAAACACACAAAATAACAGTTCAAATGCCCTTTTCCCTTGACATACCGCAGACCTCTAGGTTGACATTTGACTCCCTTTTGCATTAACAATTTGGCACTAGGTTCAGTCACTTGAATTTTCCCCAACTCCCCCGTCGAGTCCATCCGTGACGCTACATTGACTGAGACAATCCAATCCGGAAACAAATGTTAATTTGACTATATATATATATGTTCATTGAATAATAACAAAAGGACATTTTGATATAAAAAGTATGAAGATGTAAGTATGCCGTAGTATGTACCTGTGTCGCTCCATATATCATAGAGTGGTTTCTTGGAGCCAATGACGCCGCCCACAACTGGACCACAATCTATACCCACACGAAGTTGGAAATCTTGAAAGGCATCCTTATTGATCCCTTGTAGTCGAGTCATCATGGATGCAGCAAATCTCACAAGTGTGAGTAAATTCCGACGTCTCTTGGACAGATTTTCCGTATCCGTTTGAGGATTGTTATGGTAGAATTGTGGAGGGACATAGTCGGATGCGACAGAAACCGTGGATGTTCGACCGGGATCCCGGACTTCCAATCCACAAGCGGCCATATAAGTACTCCCTATTACTTTGATCTTCTCAACTTCTTCAAAGTCTACAAGAGCCTGATCAAACTCGACAATGATTTCATTGAGGAGCTGAAGGCATTTAATTCCATGGTCGTTGAGATCATTTTCAGCATAGAAATCCATGAAATTGGGTATTGAGGCAAACATAACGGAAATATTTTGATAACTTCTATTGTGTCCTTCACTGGAACGATTCGGATCCATGTAAATTTTAGCTAAATAGTACCAGAAAAAGTACAAAAAATTAATCAATTAAATTTCATATAATAAATGTAGTCCTTTTCACATGACAGATGCATGGGAAAATAATGGATTTATGGTATAGGTAACTGTGATTTAATTAAGGGTGATGACATTATACCGATTTGAAGTGGAAGGATATTTTGAATGAGTATTGTATTGATTTCATGTGTCAGCTGAGCTTCGTTATGCTCTTCTGTCAATTTTTTCTTTCAGATTGATGATGATGAACATGGAAAATAAAAAAAAGTTATGATCAAAAATTAATCCATTAATATTGTAATAATATTTGTAAAGCATATATAATGAGGGCGACGAATTTTTGTTAACATTAATACTAAAAAAACCGTACACCTTCAAGATGATACTCACCTTCCAGATGAAATCCAAACGATTAATATATTCCATCTACATATATACATATAGATTCGCATATCATTTACATATACATATACAAACATACAAATTGCATGAACATATTATAGTTAGGTACTGAAAAATACTGAGTAAAAACTATTCCTCATGCATACCTGACGATCCATGAAATGCAAATACAGAACAATTTTAACTAGATAAATTATGTGGGAGTAGACAGCTGGAAGTGCTGGACCTGCACCAAAATGTCCCTATATACAATTTAAAGAGTAAAGATGAATCACATAAATAGTCCGTATTACAAAACAAATTATGTAATGTAAAAGATATATATAGATGGATAGAAGAAAGGAACTTACGTCAAATACATTTTTCCGGAAATGAAACATGGTCAGGCTGTAAATGATGAGTGAGATTATGCAAAGTAGGAGTTTGAGTAAGTAATTTATACGGAAGAAACCGTTGACCAAGAGGAAAGCTAAAGCGCAGCTGTACGTAAAATACTGAAAAAAAACAGAAAGCAAATATTAACACACGGTTTTTGCATGCGTAGACGGTCAAAATACGATAGCTTAAAAAGAATGAAGTACTAACCCAAGGAGACTGACAATCCTGATTTTCCGATGACATTCCTTCTTCTGGATTTTCAGCCTCTGAATCACATTCTACCTAATTGGATTCGTGAGTGAGTCATTTAAAATTGTTGTCCAACGTATACAATGAGAGAGAATAAATCTAAATTACTAAATTACAGATATATAATAATAAAGAAAAGAAAATAAATGAATGAAATGAGACTTGATAGAGGAAAAACGGACCACATCAATAATGGCAAAGGTAGAGATGAGTAAAGAGACGGTGAGGTAGATGAGAGTCCGAACGAGTAAACTGTTGGTCACAGTAATGGAGATATTGTAAAAAAATCGGACGAGACAACTCTGAGGTTCAGGAATTCTATCCATTTCCCGGTGAGGATCCTTCATCCGACTCCACAAATAACCCACCCACACAAATGGAAACACGGACAGGAGAAACGAGAATCCAGTTCCAAATGCAATCCACAGGACGATATGATTTCTGTACATAGATACAGATATATATACATGTTATGCAATCAATCATATATATATGTATTTAGTCTATATGTAGGTGTACATAAACTGCTTTATAAATTATCCAGTTTTTTTGTCTAAACTGTTGAATATTGAATTTACCTGGGCATAATGAGTCCTTGAACGATTCCGATGCAAATGAGAACAAATAATGCACAACCAATGTAGTATTTAAATAAGGGATCTCCTTGCTTTTGAAATTGAATCTCTGTCTCCATTGAATTGAATGTCATGAGAATCGGGGTTTCATTTAGACTGATGCTGCTCCTCTTGCTTCCACACCACTGACTATCATTTTTTCAAACACAAATTCATAATTATTTGAATGCGATTGGTCTCTATATATAAAGATAAAGTCTCCGTCGACAAGAATCAAGAATATTTTTTAGTCTTTTTTATGTCTTACTCGGTTTTACGCAATGGCATGTCATCAATTGCTTTGGCCATTTTTTCATTCACTTTCGACCTATATACAGGAAAAAACAAGATAAGTAAAACCTTCATCACAACACTAATATTTGTATTTAAATTTGAAGAGAAATCTTACATTAAAATTCTGAATTCAACGACGTCAGCGACGCCAGCTCCTAAATCAGCTCTGGCCACTCTCCCCACGGACTTTTTCTGCATATATATATATAAAGGAACAATCACAAAAGCTCATTGATTCAAATTCCCCGTACAGACAATCAGGAAAATTATAACGGTATGGTATAATGAAATTGTCTGATGCCAAAAATTGTACCCTAATCATGGAATCCGCAGATTTCCCAACAGTTGAAGTTTGTCGCCGGAGAACTGGAGCACCACCACTACGGTTGAATATGCTTTTATTATTGGACGAGGAAGAATACACATTATCTTCATTGAAAACATCTTCGTCCACGGAGGCATCATGCGGGGGAGTAATGAGGAATGTCTCAATATTATTTTCAGCCAAGTAAGCATCACGATACTTTCCATGAGAAGGCTCATACTCGTACTCATCCCCAAGAAAATCCTTTGTTTGTTTCGTGATGTGGATCCGCCTATTCAAATTTTTTACATTTCGCCCATTATTTATTATGTTAAAGCTATATTGCTGAGTAAACCGTCTAAAATTTTATACAAATTCGAATTTATGGAAAATTTCAGCGAACCCAGCTTTCCCAGATTGCTCCATGTGATTTGCTATCGTCACGTCCTTTGACCAAATATCGTATTGCCACTTGTAAATCCCTAAAAGTCCACTCAATATATTCCCCGAATGAACGCCGATTCTCATCGAGACATCCACTTTCAGTTTTTCCCTATACAAAAAAATACAAATTCCAAATTCTCACTCACTAAATTCTCACTAACTTAATTCTTTAGTGACCACATTTATATTTTGTTTACTAACATAACTAACACAATATTGACTTACTTTATCACTTTATTGACATCCCGAATGATTTCAATCATTTCCAAACCGAGTTGAATACAGTTTTTAGCATGGGTTGGCGTTGGGTTAGGAAGACCCGAAACACAGTAGTAGCAATCTCCGAGTAATTTAATGCGTAAACAATTAAAATTCTAGAAATTATATAAAGGAAAACCTTGCAAAAGTTTATACTATTTATAATTTTATATATACGATTAAGATTAAGATTAATTCGTAACAAAAATGAAGGAATATATATGTGGGAATTAAGGAAATTTACATCGGCAGCTTGATCAAAACGACCAAAAAGTTCATTCAAAGTATCCACAAGCTCATCCGCTTTTAATTTGACAGTGAGAGGTGTAAAATTTACTATATTTTTATAGAATGAAAGGAAAACAAATGTGAATTTCATGTCCCTCAACGTACAACTTTTGGTGTATATATAGTTGACATTTGCAGAAAAATAATGAATTTGTTTCACCTATATCCGCATACAGAATCGACACATTATTGTGCTTCTCCACAAAGAGATCACTGCAGAAAAGAAAAAAACTATATGTGTATCTCATATTTCTCACTTTGACCCATGACTAATCATCCACATAATTATTAATTACAATTTATGCACTTGTTGGGCGCGTGTAATCGTTTACATACTTCATTTACTTGTAAAGTTTGTGTAGTTTATATTTAAATACGTTATTGAACTTAATTATTATATATCTGTATATACCTAAATGGTTTTTTCTGCATGAGGGTTTTGGGTTTGCGACTAGGATGGTGATGAGAATGATGTTGGAAAAGATGACGATGATCATTTGAAATTCCATTTGTGGTGCCATTAGACTGAGTTTTCTTGAGCTCTTGATCTTGTCTCAATGTTGTTATGGCAGACAAAAGCTCAGCTTTGACTTTCACAGAAATGTGACTGGGGAGAATGCTGAGTAATAATTGTTCCTGAATACATATACACACACAAATACAAACACAAACATATGTATTTCACATTAGACAATATTAAAAATAATTATTCGCCCGCATATGCATTCATCTGTTGATAAAGGTATGGCTAACATGTAAAACGTGAAGAGTCCGTGCAAAAACTAATATAGGTACTTTACAACTTTGCACAAAAACGTCATTAAGAATTGTAATTTGCAAGTCCATTTACATGTAAATGTAAATGTATTCATAAGTGTGATGAATATCTTATTTCTAATGGCCACAAGATGATACAAATGTGGGGCTTATTGAGATTCTCATACATATTTATGTACACAAACAAACAACTTCAGTAACGAAAATCCGAAAATGCGAAAATGCAAAAATGCTCAGAATTCTCTGTTTATATTTATTGAAATATTGAACTAACCTCTTGATCTTTCTCGTATTTCTTTTTGATTGTGCTTTTGATGTAGCCCCGTCTATCCAAAAAGGCTCGTCTCACCGTGATTTCACTTAAAAGTTGGGAATATAAACCAACAGCATTCCCGCATAAATAATAGACCATGTCCGCAATAATCTAAAGAAGAAGACCACCATAATTATGTGATTGTAATTTATTTATTTATAATTATTATAATGAAAGAATTACCTATGGTAAAAATAAGTAAGAAGAAGAGATAAGTTATGTGTGATGTGATGGACTGACCATGGTGGTTCTATTCTCGGTTTCATCGTACAGGAAAACCCCGGCAAAGATGAGATGAATCGTACTGACTAGTGTGCCCATAAGAATCGCTTGATATTTCCTTGGGAGGGGTAGAAAGAAATAGACGATAATGAGGGTTTGGAAAGCAACCGGCGTTCGGATGCGATCATGTAGAACATAGAAATATGTAGAGAGTCCAATATCCGAACCCACAATCACACACGCGACCACAATTGACGTGACAACTGGAGCCCATTTGAATGCCCGAAACACTTTTTCATCATTTGTCAGAAAGAATGCGATCAGACAGAAGACTGAGATTGCTCCATGAACGGTCACTTCCGGTATTGCTATACTCAAATTATCCTATACATATATATATATACAACACATACATCCCATTAAGTAAATCATATACAACCATATATACATAGTTGATTTGTTTTTGGGCCAGTAAAGAGAGTGCCGACGACAATAGTATGTATACATAAATACCTGATTATAAACGAGGAGTATAATGATAAGGGAAATGCTGATAGACATCTGAAGTAGAAGAAAGACAACAAAGTAGGCATTTTGAAGGCGGAGAACGTAGCGCTCGTACAAATCACTCAAGTCATTAATTCGGAAATTGCTCTACATAATGTAAAAAAAAAAAAACAGAACAGAACAGTGCACCAAAAAATTACTTTAAATGAACAGAGTTGTTATGTTATAGACTTTATTGTATATGGTAATGAGGAAACTTGTGTATGTATAGAGATGTCAATTTTGTAAATATTTAACCCGCAAATAACTCCATGACCAATTCCGATCATCAATGTGATGAGAATAATCTGCCGAATCCGAGTCAATCAAAAGAGACACTTGACTTTGCCGACGAGAAGAAGAACTCAATGAATTCCTAGCGAGGATCCCAATTCCGATTCCAGCTGACAAATTATTTGATAAATTATCCGCACTCATCGTATATATATATATATATATACTTATATAATATATATTTGTTTTATATATCTACACACAATCTATATTATGTATTTGTATATATATTGTCTACAAGCAACAATGTTGATCTTTGACCCACTCTAAGGCCTAGAATTCATCGTCAACTTGGCACATAGCACAATAATAATAATTTGACAACCTTGACACTTTTTATTATTACACTGCTGTAGAAGTAGTCATCGTCGTACACAAACACATACAAATACTTCGTCATCATTTTTATATCATAACGTTCCAATTTCCAATGAATTATTTTTTTAGTAGTATATAGTTTGTAGTATAGATTTAAATTGAGAAGGAAAAACGTTTCACACAATACATGAATGTATTAAATTCACAATACCATTTTTGTCCTATTCTCAATTCTCTCATTCTCTCCAGTGAAAATCCTTCGCATGTGTATCGATATATCTCTATATAAAATATCACATATTTCCTTCTACTTTCCACATTTACAATTCAATAAATAATTTCAAAAACACACACACACACATTGAAAATCCGAATTTGAACTTGGAACAAAAAAAGAAAAAGAAGGAAAACAAACTTTTGGGATTTTCATATAAACTGAAACTGATAGAACGTTGATGGCGTGCTCCTTTTTATTGAGCAAGAGAAAACTTCTTTTGCTTGTGGCGTTTGGTGATTCTCATTATGACTAAATTACAAATTATGGTATATATTTATCATTTTCTTCAAAATACAACTCATCGTGTGAGCAGTCAATAAATTGTTTATTTTATTATTATTATTATTATTGAACACGCGTTGTCCTTCTACAATTGAATAAAGTCACTATATACAGATACAGCACGACAACAAACGCTCACTTCATCGCGTATATATATCCTAAATGATAATCGAATGAAATATCTGAGAGAAAAGCAAATACACACACACGCACACACACATATAAACTCTCAACTCTCAACACTCAACAACACTGTCGGGTATATAGTTTGATGACGAGTGTATATTTACAAGAAATAAATGAAAACTCTTATACTTATCGTTAGAGATATTTATGTACACACTCACAGACTCACACACACACACACACACACATTCGACGGAGATGTCTGTGTCTAATTGATTGGGAATCCTTCTTCGATATCTTCTTCTTCGTTCATTCGTCTTGGTATGTCTATGTGCAATAAAGTAATATGACAATAAAATATTCGTGATGTGATATATAAGTCTACACTACACTCTATACACACACAACACACACAGAGTCGTCCGCAGAGAGTCAACTTGAACAATCCACGACTCGACTAGAACATTTTCAGTTGGACCAAAAACACCACAAGCACATAAACACACTTTTCTCTGTTGCCAACTATATTTTTCGCACATATACATTTAATATATACATAGGAGACTCGAGCAATGTTAAAATGTTGTGCAAAACACGTACACACACTACACACACACACAAATGTACACAAGTTTAGTTGTTGTAGTAGTGGTAGTAGTAGTAGTACTCGTCGCTTTTTTTTTGCATCTGCATGAATAGATAACTAGGAATAGAGTGAGTAATGACTAACTAACCTGTAGCAGACAATAGACGATGGATATTTGATATACATGGGGAGAAAAAAGAGTTTGTACTTTATGATGATGATAATATAATATGTAATAGCCTTACCCCCCACACACTCACTCTTCTCTCTCTCTTTATTATTATTATTACCTAACTTTTGAATGCTCAAAAAACACCATCAACAAGTAACGCGGACCAACTATGGGCTTTGAATTACAAAATTTGTTGTGTGTGTGTTTGTGTGTATTTCTAAATTCCCTTGATTGATTACCACTGTTATGATTTATATTACATTTTTAGTTGTTCACACTTTTCCACACTAATCTTTTTTTTTTCTCTGCGATATTATATAATTTTAAAATAATATATTTAACAAATAACAATTTACGTTCAGTTTTTGCACCTTTTAATGTTTCCAAATCCAAATCCATGCACACTTTAATCTTTAATAGTGGTGTGAAGTGTGTGTGAGAGTGAGAAAATTTTGTGGGTGTGTGGAGGAAACCGGCAGATGAACAGAGATGAGAGAAGAATTGTGTGGGAGAGAAAGAGAGAGAGAGAGAGAGAGAGAGAGAGA